>JAVYIG010006110.1:0-124077 GCA_035222895.1 Strongylocentrotus droebachiensis
TCTAAGTTTGGACGTCGACGGGAATTAGCCCAGTGTATCTCGCTTGTGCAGGTACCGCTTGTGCAGTGCAGTGCAGCTAGTACAAAGCACATCCTATAGAAAGATACCTAACACGGGGTAAGTCATACCCATTCAGCGTGCATTTAATACGCAACTTAATGTGAGTGGATAGTCATCGGTCGTGTGTCTACGGATGTTATGTTGAATATCCATGAGGTATCTCTGTCGTCACGCATATCATGCATTATGCATGTCGCGTCTGTTTTCGCCCTGGACGTCGACACGGAGGAGGACCTCGGCCGGAGTATAGCCAATTCCACAGAGTAGACTCTCCCGCGGACGACGGCACCGGGCACGGGTACCCCGAGGGGAGGGTTCAGGAGGAGATAGCTGCACCAACTTGGGTCGGCGATCTCATTAAAAAACAATAGAATACAAAGGCCGGCGGAGACGTCGCGCCCCCCGCGGAGCCTTAGCGTATTACTATTATAGAAGACTAGCTGGACCCGCGGAAATCCGCGGGATTCTAGAGGGGGGCGGGGGTGTAAATAGATATATAGAGACTGTCTAAATTAAAACCACCAAGAACTTTATTTGCCATTCAAGCCATTAAAAAAATATACTTGTTTAGGACCCGCGGAAATCCGCGGGATTCTAGAGGGGGGCGGGGGTGTAAATAGATATATAGAGACTGTCTAAATTAAAACCACCAAGAACTTTATTTGCCATTCAAGCCATTAAAAAAATATACTTGTTTAGGACCCGCGGAAATCCGCGGGATTCTAGAGGGGGGCGGGGGTGTAAATAGATATATAGAGACTGTCTAAATTAAAACCACCAAGAACTTTATTTGCCATTCAGGCCACTACAAAATATACATGTTTAGCGTCCCCGCCCGCTTACTTTTTGGGGGCCGCCTCCAATTTTTTTTTTTTGAATTTTTTTTTTTTTTTTTTTTTTTTTTTTAAGGGGCCGCCTCCTATTTTTTTTTTTTGAAAGAAAAAAAACATAAAAAGCACTGATAAAATGTATTTCTGACTTAAAAAAAAAAAAAAAAATCTCGGCCGCCATCTTGAAAAATAGCCTGAATGTCAGGGAAAATGTACGGAGCGGCCATTTTGAAAGAAAAAAAAAAAAAAAAGGGCCTCCTCCCATTTTTCTAAAAAACAGGAAGCTTTAAGCATGTTTTTTTTTTAATTTGGCCTTATATTAAATTTAAAAAACAATCCAACTGTACCGGTAGTTATTCTTTAAGCCACTGGAACTGCGTAGAGTTCTGTAGAGTGGCGTACCGACTACGCAGAAATTAGGCTGCGTATTAATTGGAAAAAAGTCCCTGCGTAGGTTATGCGTAGGCTGGCGTACGGGTTTGCTTATGGTTGCTTACTGTGTTGAAAGCTTTTACTGCTTTGTCAATCTGGCGTAGGGCCCCTTGAAACCCATAGACCCCACGCCTATATTATATATACACTCAACTCAGGACCCGCGGAAATCCGCGGAATTCTAGAGGGGGGCGCAGGCAAAAAATTAAGTTTTTCATTTCTGGGGCTCCATTTCAAATTTTCGGAAAATTTTCAGGGGCTACTTTTTCAACTTTTGGGGGTTCTTTTTTCTGGGGCTACTTTTTCATTAATTCATAAAAGGATAGGCCTACACTTTGTTGAGATTTGTTTAGTAGGCTAAGGTTTGAGGCTTCCTACATCCTACTTCATAATTGCCTATTTTAAAAAAAAAAAAAATTCTCTAGTTCAATAACTAAGTTTTCATGCATTGATTTGATGCAAGAATTGTAACATAATAATAGTTCCTAGATTGTGATTATTTCTGACCATGAATTTCGATAATCATTTTTCAAAGTAAAATTTTCATAAGAAAATCAGACAGTCGTTTAAAAACGTAGACATTAGTAATACTTTTACTAATTCTAAGCTCAGGTTTCGTAAATCTATTCACGAAACTATATTGAAATCGCGGCAATAATGATGCAAACCAACAGATAACAATTTCAAAGTGTCAAATCTCTTCGACTCGAGCTCAGCTGAACTCACACACACTTCAGCTTAACTCCAGCAAGCTCGAACACCGGCGCCGCAGGCGTCGGACGCCTGCGGTGCCCGGTGCCGGTGTTGAAGCTTCCCGAGCACGCAGCTGTACTGTGTGTTGAATGAAAGCAGCTTGCGACTGAAGTGTCAGTCCATTGGTTTTCTTGTGAAAACTTTCCTTTAGAAAATGATAATCAAACTTGAGTATACATGGCCGTAATAATCACAAAATAAGCTTTGATTTCATACCTCCATTCACGAAAACTATATAAAAATCGCGGCAATCATGATGGAAATAGGTCTCTAAGTTTGGACGTCGACGGGAAGCCCCGTTCATCTCTTGTGCAGCTACTACATGCAAAGCACATCCTATAGAAAGATACCTAACACGGGGTAAGTCGTACCCGTTCAGCGTGCATTTAATACGCAACTTCATGTGAGTGGATGGTCATCGGTTGTGTGTCTACGGATGTAATGTTGAATATCCATGAGGTATCTCTGTCGTCACGCATATCGTGCATTATGCATGTCGCGTCTGTTTTCGCCCTGGACGTCGACACGGAGGAGGACCTCGGCCGGAGTATAGCCAATTCCACAGAGTAGACTCTCCCGCGGACGACGGCACCGGGCACGGTTACCCCGAGACCCGCGGAAATCCGCGGGATTCTAGAGGGGGGCGGGGGGTGTAAATAGATATATAGAGACTGTCTAAATTAAAACCACCAAGAACTTTATTTGCCATTCAAGCCATTAAAAAAATAAACTTGTTTAGCGTCCCCGCCCGCTTCCTTTTTGGGGGCCGCCTCCTATTTTTTTTTCTTTTTTTCTTTTTTTTAATTTTGGATTTTTTTTGGATTTTTTGAAAGAAAACAAAACATGAAAAGCACTGCTAAAATGTATTTCTGATTAAAAAAAAAGAAAATTACTGTAATAGAAGCAGGACCCGCGGAATACCTAAGGGGGGGGGGAGGGTGTAAATAGATATGTAAATTAAAACCACCAAGAACTGTATTTGCAAATTAGAGGAAACCATAAGTTCCTACCCAACTTTATTTGCCATTTTGAGGACACCATAAGTCTAATTTGGCAACAATAGTCAATTTTGACTAATAGCCATTATAAAACCAAACGAACAACAACTTGTTGGTATTCACATTGAAAAATCCACAGGATTATAGGGGGTTGGGGGGGGGGGGCTGTAAAATGTTAATAGATATATATGCGCTGTCGAAAATAATATTGATTTAAATACAAACAAAATTAAGGTTAATTTAGGTTACGTTAGATTTTATATAATTTAACACCCTTTTTTTTCTTTGGAACATTTTTTTCTTCTTTTATTTTCATTTTTATTTCTCTTTCTTGTATATGATTACTTTTTATTTATTTTTTCATTTTCTTCTCTTTTTATTTATATTTTACTTGTAAAAATATAAACCTTTTCTTTGCCGTTTAATGTAGCGTTTTGATTTTTTTTTTTATCTGTACCATGTAATAAAAATTAAAAATTGGAAGAAAAAAGTGAAATCAGATATTTGTAATTAAAATTTGTTGCAGATAATTTATAATTTAATTTCGTTTTCACTTTCGTTAATTATGATTATTGTCTTCAATTGTTCCTATCCATATTCTCACTTTCGCCGCCTCCTATTTTTTTTTTTTTTTTTTTTTTTTTTTAATAGGGTCTTTTGTCTATATATTTATATATATATATATATATATATATATTTTTTTTTTTTTTTGAAAGAAAAAAAACAGCGTCACCGCCCGTTTCCTTTTTGGGGGCCGCCTCCTATTTTTTTTTGTTTTTTTGTTGAATTTTTTGAAAGAAAAAAAACATGAAAAACACTGCTAAAATGTATTTCTGACTTTAAAAAAAAAAAAAAAAAAATTGTCGGCCGCCATCTTGAAAAATAGCCCGAAGGTCAGGGAAAATGTACGGAGCGGCCATTTTGAAAGTAAAAAAAAAAAAAGGGCCTCCTCCCCATTTTTCGAAAAAACAGGACGCTAAACATGTTTTGTTTTTAATTTGGCCTTATTTAAAAAAAAAAAACGATCCAACTGTACCGGTAGTTATTCTTTAAGCCACTGGAACTGCGTAAGTGTGGCGTACCGGCTACGCAGAAATTAGGCTGCGTATTAATGGGAAAAAAGTCCCTGCGTAGGTTATGCGTAGGCTGGCGTACGGGTTTGCTTATGGTTGCTTACTGTGTTGAAAGCTTTTACTGCTTTGTCGATCTGGCGTAGGGTAGCGTACTGTTGCGTAGGCATGTAGCGTAGTGTTGCGTAAAAAGACGTACTTTCTGCGTCAAGTTTCTATGCCTAAAGTACGCGAAAAAAATTAAACATGTTGAATTGTTTTCGTTCATCTTGCGTACCCCTTTCCGTCCCTCAGCATATAGTAACGTAGGCCAGCGTAGGTGGTACGCAACACTACGCAACTCTACGTATTGACCCACGCCAATTAGTGACCCGCAGGTGTCACAAATAAAGTATTAAAAAAATGCTCATCTGACCCTAATTAAACGCCTAAAACCCCCAAGCTTTCGGGGGTTTATGGCCCCTTGAAACCCGTGGACCCCACGCCTATATTATATATACACTCAACTCGCTGCGATCTGATCTCTCCCCCCCCCCCCCCCACTTTGAAGAACGTAACCCCCTGAGCTTTTGGGGGTTAATGACCCCTTGTAACCCATGGACCCCACGCCTATATTATATATACACTCAACTCAGGACCCATTCTAGAGGGGGGCGCAGGCAAAAAATTAAGTTTTTCATTTCTGGGGCTCCATTTCAAATTTTCGGAAAATTTTCGGGGGCTACTTTTTCAACTTTCGGGGGCTCTTTTTTCTGGGGCTACTTTTTCATTAATTCATAAAAGGATAGGCCTACACTTTGTTGAGATTTGTTTAGTAGGCTAAGGTTTCAGGCTTCCTACATCCTACTTCATAATTGCCTATTTAAAAAAAAAAAAAAACATTTTTCCAGTTCAATAACCAAGTTTTCATGCATTGATTTGATGCTAGAACTGTAACATAATAATAGACCCTAGATTGTGATTATTTCTGACCATGAATTTCGATAATCATTTTTCAAAGTAAAATTTTCATAAGAAAATATCAGACAGTCGTTTAAAAACGTAGACATTATTTATAGTAATACTTTTACTAATTCTAAGCTCAGGTTTCGTAAATCTATTCACGAAACTATATTGAAATCGCGGCAATAATGATGCAAACCAACAGATAACAATTTCAAAGTGTCAAATCTCTTCGACTCGAGCTCAGCTGAACTCACACACACTTCAGCGTAACTCCAGCAAGCTCGAACACCGGCGCCGCAGGCGTCGGACGCCTGCGGTGCCCGGTGCCGGTGTTGGAGCTTCCCGAGCACGCAGCTGTACTGTGTGTTGAATGAAAGCAGCTTGCGACTGAAGTGTCAGTCCATTGGTTTTCTTGTGAAAACTTTCCTTTAGAAAATGATAATCAAAATTGAGTATCCATGGCCGTAATAATCACAAAATAAGCTTTGATTTCATACCTCCATTCACGAAAACTATATAAAAATCGCGGCAATCATGATGGAAATAGGTCTCTAAGTTTGGACGTCGACGGGAATTAGCCCAGCGTATCTCGCTTGTGCAGGTACCGCTTGTGCAGTGCAGTGCAGCTAGTACAAAGCACATCCTATAGAAAGATACCTAACACGGGGTAAGTCATACCCATTCAGCGTGCATTTATTACGCAACTTAATGTGAGTGGATGGTCATCGGTCGTGTGTCTACGGATGCAATGTTGAATATCCATGAGGTATCTCTGTCGTCACGCATATCGTGCATTATGCATGTCGCGTCTGTTTTCGCCCTGGACGTCGACACGGAGGAGGACCTCGGGCGGAGTATAGCCAATTCCACAGAGTAGACTCTCCCGCGGACGATGGCACCGGGCACGGGTGCCCCGAGGGCAGGGTTCGGGAGGAGATAGCCGCACCAACTTGGGTCGGCGATCTCATTAAAAAACAATAGAATACAAAGGCTCGCCGAGACGTCGCGCCCCCCGCGGAGCCTTAGCGTATTATTATTATAGATAGGTCATCATGGAAGTTCTAGAAAACAACAGGGGACGGATCAAAATAAGCTTTGAAGGGCACTTATACGGGGGAAAATGAATTCAGACAAGGATTAAGAGTAGTGAACGGTACAACGAATCGTCTTCTTTCTCTAATATTTTAATTGAACGTCAAAGCTTCCGCGCTTCGCACGGGAAGAGGGGGGGGGGGTGAAAATAATTTAGCTCCTGGCCCCGGATTTATAGGGTTAAATTTGTAGACATTGGGACATTGGCATTAACATATATATATATGTTAATATATAAATGGTAGCTATTTTTGTCGGTATTCGGTGGCCTCTTCACCCCCCCCCCCCCCCACCCTTACAAAAAAAAACCATGGTAGTACCATGGTAGTACCATGGTAGTACCATGGTAGTGCCATGGTATGGTACTGTACCATGGTACACGGTATATTGGCCACGGTACATAACCATGGTACTACCATGGTAGTACCATGACAATTATTACGGTAGTACCACGGTAGTACCACGGTATAGTTCCGCCGAGTATACTACCACGGTACTGTACCATGGTACTGGACCACATTATACCGTGGTATACCATGGTACTGTACCACGGTAGTATACCACGGTACTGTACCATGGTACTGGACCACAATTATACCGTGGTATACCATGGTACTGTACCATGGTAGTATACCACGGTACTGTACCACGGTACTGTACCACAATAATACCGTGGTATACCATGGTATTATTGTAGTCCAGTACCGTGGTACAGTACCGTGGTATACTACCGTGGTACAGTACCATGGTATACCATGGTATTATTGTGGTCCAGTACCATGGTACAGTACCGTGGTATACTACCGTGGTACGGTACCGTGGTATACTACCGTGGTACAGTACCATGGTATACCACGGTATTATTGTGGTTCAGTACCATGGTATCATTTACAAATCTACTACATAATTAAAGCACTTTCAACACAGTATTCCTCATAATATTTGCCAGCCCGTGTTTATTTAATTTTGAAATAGCATGCTAGTGGTCTGCAAAGTAGACGCAAAAATGACAGGAGCTGGCATGTCCACTTTCAACTCAATTATCCATTCAGCCGCTTATCTCGCAAACACGATCTGTTAACAAAAGACATCACAATCATGTTGATCATTATTGTTGAATGATCATATGACGTATCAAACATCAAACAATGGAAACAATATGTTTACTTTAAAAAAAACGTTTATTCAAACGAGCTAAAATCTAGCTCGCGTAAAATATATAAAACAATTTACAGTCGAAAACTGAAGTCTATTTCTATAGCGAAGACTGCCGCTTGTTACATCATTATACATGACACTAAACATTTTCAGCACACAACAATATTATAAAGTGGTTAGTCTATTTCTATAGCGGAAGACTGCCGCTCATATTCAAATTACATAGTACATTATACAAACTGTCCTTCCAGCGGAGGTGCGAGATTCGTTGACGATGTCGTACTCGAATTCAGTCGAAAGACGAAATTTGAAGAAACAATTGGTGACTAGGCCTTCTTGGCAGATCGTAGATGATGTCGGTGATCATAGTACAGTTCAAAAATGAATGATGAACGAAAGTTGAGAGTCGGCGATGCCAATCGGTTGCGGAGTCCGTGTTCGGCGATGGTGAAACGCGGTATAGAGTTTGACGTCGAGGGTGATTGAAGACAGAACGATAGGTTAGGTCATCATTAGTCGGAGTCAGGATCAGACCTGCAAACGACGAAACGCAAATCGAAGAAGGTAAAAAGGAGGTTCTTACCTTTAATTAAAGTTCGATGCGACAGTGTTCAAAGATAGAACAAACATCAATAATGCCAATATCCAATTCATTATTAGAGTTCGCAACAATCTTCAAAGTTCAAACGCGAAAACGGAGGTCGATGTCAAAGACATGATGATGGTGGCGTTGATGTATTGGTGAAAATGATGATAAAGAACGAGGTCGATATGGAAACTACTCATTTGTCATGTTGCGTCCATATCTGTAATTTAAAAAAGACAATTTTGAATTATAGTCTATAACAAAAACAAATATCAATATCAACAACTGTCAACATGAAATCACACAATCACAGACGCAGATATGACATCGATTAGGCGTAATTCGTTAATATGCTGGGTTTTTATGCAGTATTCTATTTATGTTCTAAAAAGAATAAAACATTAAATCCTGTGAACAATGATACTATAATCACAGCAGAGTTAATGTGTATGTAAATGGACAAATTTTGCTTTGAATGATATCTGCCCCATAACCCATCAAGATCCTACATCAATTTACGTACATTGTACATATGGGATCATACATGTTCAGTCTTATCCTGTCGGAATGTGTTTTAAGTCCCAGTTAACACTGTCATAAATAACTATCTAGACATCGAGTAGATCTAAGTACATTGTAAATAAGGTAGATGATTCTTAAACTTACCCATACTGTTGTAGATTAGCAGGAAAACTCAGTATTCAGCATTATTTTGCAGAGAAAACACCAAGATTCAGTCTAGCTCCTGTCTAGGCAAAGCTACATTGTGAATTTATAATGCACACAGTAGCTATATAGCTTGTGCGTGCACTATTCCCAATGCAAGCTTTGTACAGCGATCCTTTGACACGTACACAGTACACATAGCTAGCCATTCAAAAAATGCGGGGTTATGTTGCACAACGGTTCCAAAGGATTGGTTGTGTGTACGTGTGTGTGTATATGTATATGGGGCCTGTAGGTATATAGTCTTGACTAGTGCAGACCTTCTTTATGATATTTCAAGCTGTTGCACAATTTCTAATTTACACACCATTGATAAATGGCCATATGAAAGTTAAGAGTTTTCCCCTAATAATAATTGCACACGTTTTAACTACATTAATTAATTTGTTAAAATAATAAACTTAAGCCAGATTGCTAGATGTATTTTTTAATTGTCAGTTTTTCATTTCAACTAAAATCTTCAAAAACTTAAGGACTATGAAATTATATAATTGTAAAGGATACACGCGATATCATTTTTTTAAATATATTTTTTTCTTTATACATTTCTTATATTTTTGTTTGAATATTTTTTGTAATTCATAACAATTGTGTTTTTAATGATACTTGAGTTTTTTTTTTTTTTTTTCCCCATTCTTTTCAAATGTTTTTGAACAACAATTATTATAATTGTTTTGTTTTTTCTTAATGATTCTGAAATATTTTAATTATTATTTTGTTATTAATTCTTATGTTTTTTTTTTATTTGGTTTCATGTCTGCTAATTTGTTGTTGTTATTGATTTTAAAATTTAAATTCCATTCTTTGAAACAGATTTTGTGGGTCGGTGGAATTGTGTGCACGCGGTAACTTTGAGTAGTTTGAGTAGGTCTATAACACACTCGGTTATTCTTCGTGTGTTTAAACCATGCCCAAAGTTACCTTGAGCAAACGATTCGGTATATCAATAAGTTATAAGGAAACTGAAAAAGAGCAAAAACAAATGACAAACAAATTAAAACTAGTGCCAAACACAGAATCATGTTAACCATGGTAGTACATGGTTATTATGGTAGTACCATGGTAGTACCATGGTAGTACCATGGAAGTACGGTAGTACCATGGTAGTACCATGGTAGTTCCATGGTAGAATCATGCTTACCATGGTAGTACCACGGTTATTATGGTAATACCATTGAAGTACGGTAGTACCATGGTAGTACCATGGTAGTATGGTAGCACCATGGTAGTACCATGGTAGTACCATGGTAGAATCATTGTTACCATGGTAGTACCATGGTTATTATGGTAATACCATGGTTATACCATGGAAGTACGGTAGTACCATGGTAGTACCATGGTAGAATTATGCTTACCATGGTAGTACCATGGTTATGATGGTAATACCATGGTAATACCATAACAACCATGGTAGTACCATGGTATACCATGGTTTTTTTTTGTAAGGGCACCTCAAACTGAAAAAGGTCTAGCGACGCCCCTGCCTACAACCCCCTTTTTGTCGCTTCCATCCTTTGCTGAAGGTAAGGGACATGACAGATCAACCCCTTGATGGCAACACTGCTACGCCCCAACCGCACCCCCCCCCCCCCGTGAAACACAAACAGTCTACGCCATCTATGAACTAATTGGACGAGAATTGTCAATAATATGTACTTGTACCACGGAAATACTGCAGGGAGGGTAGGCCGAATGTTCGGACTGATGGGGGGGGGGGCACGCCTTTTTCTTTTCTTTTGTTCAGAAATGTTTTCAATATGTTTTCAATAAATGTTTTCTACAAATATTCGGGGCCATATGGCCCCCTCCCGCCTACGCTACAGCCGTTGGGTATCCCCTATCCATTATTTCGCCTACTGATGTTTATTGCTTATTTAATTTACATTTTTTTTATGAATAGCAACCCTTATACCGTATTATGAATAGCGACTCTCATTCCTTATTATGAACAGCGAACCTCTAGTCCTATGATGAATAGCGACCCTCATTTCGTATTATGAATAGCGACCCTAACTCTATATGATGAATAGCGACCATCATTTCCTATTATGAATGGCGACCCTCATTCCGTATTATGAACAGCGAACCTCTACTCCTCTTATGAACAGCGAACCTCTACTCATATTATGAATAGCGACCCTCATTTCGTATTGTGAACAGCGAACCTCTACTCCTCTTATGAACAGCGAACCTCTACTCATATTATGAATAGCGACCCTCTTTTCGTATTGTGAATAGCGAACCTCATTTCATATTATGAATAGCGACCCTCATTTCGTTTTATGAATAGCGACCCTCTACTCCTATTATGAATAGCGACCTTCTACTCCTATTATGAATAGCGACCCTCTTCTCGTATTATGAATAGCGACCCTCATTTTGCATTATGAATAGCGAACCTCATTTCGTATTATGAATAGCGACCCTCTTCTCCTATCATGAATAGCGAACCTCATTTCGTATTATGAATAGCGACCCTCTTCTCCTATTATGAATAGCGACCCTCTTCTCCTATTATGAATAGCGAACCTCATTTCGTATTATGAATAGCGACCCTCTTCTCCTATAATGAATAGCGAACCTCATTTCGTATTATGAATAGCGACCCTCTTCTTCTAATATGAATAGCGAACCTCATACCATATTATGAATAGTGACCCTATTATGAATAGCGACCCTCATTTCGTATTATGAATAGCAACCCTCTACTCCTATAATGAATAGCTCTTCTCCTATTATGAATAGCGACCCTTTTCTCCTATTATGAATGGCGAACCTCATTTCATATTATGAATAGCGACCCTCTTCTCCTTTTATGAATAGCGAACATCATTTCATATTATGAATAGCGACCATCTTCTCCTATAATGAATAGCGAACCTCATTTCGTATTATGAATAGCGACCCTCTTCTCCTATTATGAATAGCGAACCTCATTCCATATTATGAATAGTGACCCTTCATGAATAGCAACCCTCATTTCGTATTATGAATAGCAACCCTCTACTCCTATTATGAATAGCTCTTCTCCTATTATGAATAGCGACCCTCTTCTCCTATTATGAATAGCGAACCTCATTTCGTATTATGAATAGCGACCCTCTTCTCCTATTATGAATAGCGACCCTTATGAATAACGACCCCGATTTTGCATTATGAATAGCGACCCTCTTCTCGTATTATGAATACCGACCCTCTTCTCTGATTATGAATAGCGGTCCTTATGAATAACGGACCTTATGAATAGCGGACCTTATGAATAGCGGACCTTATGAATAGCGACATTGACCCGTCATTTCAGTTGCGACTCAAGGGCGAGAAGATGTAAGCCAGTGGGTTACAAGCTACAAGCTTGCTTGTAGTACTGATGGCACGACCTTTCACACCGTGCAGGGCATTTCTACATATCCTGGAGCTGACAGGGTAAGTTTGTTCTCTGATTATTCATTAGTTAATATTATCTGGACTCTATTCTTGAAGAATTTTGAAGGCATTTGATATCTCATGGAAAACTATTTGAATATTTTGATATTAGGATAATTTCTTTCAACAATAAAGGCAATCGTTACCTCAAGAACAGACACACATTTTTGGTTTACTATTAACTATTCCGCATACACAGAGTATAAGAGGAGAAAATTATTAAGTAGGATTGAAGAACTGTTTATATTTGTTGATATATTACAGCAAGAAATGCACTTCAAGTTAAAAATGTTCAATCCATTTCATTTTATTTCTATTTTATTACTAGGTCTCTTAATTTTGAAATTGTTGTCATTAGAAAATAAATTTTAATAGAAACAAACGAATAGGCACTGTACAAGCAAACATATTTTTAATTCAGCATGCTAAATCAGATTATCTTTGGTTCGACTGCAATTAACTGCAGAATCATTTGAGTCATAATTATTCAAGAATGGATTGATTTTCCTGTTTCTTTGAAGATCTTTACCGGTAATGTTGACCGCAACACCATCGTGACCAACACTCTTCCTGTGCCCCAGATTTGCCGTTATGTTCGCTTGACGCCTGTCAGCTGGTTCTGCCACATCAGTCTTCGAATGGAGATCTACGGTGAAGGCCCTATCACAGGTAAGTTTTAAAACTAGTGACGCTCCAACATTGTTTGCTCCATCTTCAACTTCCCCGGCGACAATTGCTCTGGGATTTATCTCACCAATGATAGAGGCTTAGTGCTATGCTTATGATTGGGTTTTAGTTTAGAGTAAAAGTTAGGGTTAGGAATAGTCCTTGTTCAAGGATTGAAGTTGAGTGTTGAGTTGAGTTGAGGGTTGTTTTACCTAAGAATTAGTTTGATAGAAGGCAATTGACGTCAGACCAGGCTCCACATTATTTTTTTTAGAGAGGGTTGAGATTGAACTGTTAATTATCTCTTTGCATGTACCCATGCAGTCCCCCGGGCTAAATTTCTAAATTGTAATTGTCCAGAGTTAAAATTTTGGGACAGTGTGCACCAAACACCTGTTAACTGATAGTTGAGTTTTGTTGCAAAGGGGGCTACACAAAAAAAAAAATTGTGAGATAATGAAAAACTGAGTGTCAAATCTGAAAGAATATACAATTTAAATGCCAAAATCATCTTTGTTGGATCAAAATCGTCTCAGAGACGGCTGAAATATCTATAAATATAACCATTTCTAATATTTGTGGTGCCGCCCACAAATATTCGGTAATTTTGAATCAGCCGTTGAAAAAATAGATAGCGCCTTATACGTTTTATTGCAGCCAATGCCAATATGTAATGTCTATATTGTCAATATTTGCTTTACTGAAGATTTTACTTATGGATCTGTAGAAAAGGGGGACCAGCCTAGATAGGTCAATGGCCCTTTCTGGTCCCTCACATCCCTACTCTACCCATTAATTATTTTAGTGTTACTGCTGTTGTTGTTGTATTTGTTCTGATCGCATTACATATTTTATATATATTGCATTTTATATTATTGTATTTGAATGTTATATTGTTGTAATTTTTTTATTGGATGTAAAATAAACTGAACTTGAACTTGAACTTAATATTGGCTTTTTGATGGATTATTTGTGTTGGTTATAATACACACAAACGGCCAGTCCGTGTATTGTTATTATTAATTAACGGTCACCATATTTTATGGAAAGTGGAGCTGAATTGGTATGATCGTATTAAATCTAAGTTCACACATTTTGGGGTCTAAAATACCTTCGTAGCAATTTTAGGTTCTAAAAGGGCACTAAAAATGTCATAAGAATAAGAGCAATAACCCTGCACTTTGAAGGCATTTTCGGTCTTAAACAAGAACTCAACTATCCCTTTAAGGTCAAGTTCACCCAAGGTCTATTATCCTAGATATCAGATGGGGATTGGGTAGGGGTACATTGTCTTAGGAGGTAGAAATCCTAAAGAGATAGATTTCCAGATGCAATCGTTCTAGGGGATATAGACTTAGGGGATGGGAGAGTAGTCTGTGGGGATTCATGTCCAATGGTGCGTCATCCTAGTGGGTAGGTTGTCAAGGGGGTGGTCGTTAAAGGGGTTCTTGTCTGAATCTATAACATTCATTTTCGAACGAATTCTGAACTTCCGCGAATCAAAGCCATATTCTACTTTGTAGTTTAACTGGTAAAGACTATCGTTTACAGTCCAGGCAGTTTGTGGCCAATCTAGTTCATTAATCTATCATTCATCTTTATATAAACATTGAAATATTGTCAATGTCTTTTTGTTTTTCAGTGGGAATGGACAACATAGCAGACCTGATCAGAAACTTCAATCTACAGAATCATACCTGACGAAGAAAATCATTAGCAATTTCTTACATTAATTGAATGGATACAGCAAGATGTAGAATTTTGCTGAACTTTAATCTATCCTTTTAAGGGTTTCATGGGGATATGTATTATTTTCCAGCATGTAATTGTTTCGTCATTTCTTTAAAGTTAGTGTAGTGCATTAATGAGATCCATGTCCTTATATTGTTGACTAGATCTTGTAGGGGAATGATCGGTTCCTTGTGAATAGAAAGCAACTTACGTATAAGCATATTCACAGATCATATATATATCTTGTGAATTCAAGATGTGACAATAATATGAATATCAGTCTTACTCATGATACGTAGGATCTATGATGTAACACCCAATAATATGCAGTTGAGAGTGGATGAATTATTTTGTGGTATTATTATTGATGGTACTGATAATTTGTCACATTGTTAGTATCATCAAACCCAACTCAAAATTGAGAGCATGAGCTAAACTAGTCTCTGTAATGTTTGTATCATTCTTTGTCTCATTCTTTGTGGAGGGTAAATAGCGTACGTATAAACTCCATGGAGACCTTTGTCAGTTTGTGTTTATTCATCGTACCTCAAGTGCATTCACAATTTATGTATATGCTTTCTGGACACCATGTGTCGTGCCTGGCACAGCTGAATATGGGTTATCCAGCCGTTTCTACTACTACTACTACTACAATTGAGGGCATGAGCTAAAGTGGTCTCTGAAATGTTTTTATCATTCTTTATAATATTATGTAATATTCTATTGTGGAGGGTAAATGGCGTATAAACTCCATATGAATAAATTTGAATTGAATTGAATTGAATAGATTCCTGATACTGTATTATCCTTCTAATAAGTTTAGGTTTCAATGGAAGAGAGTAAACCTTATTCGTTTTCATTATTTTATGTTAATGTTTCAGTATTTCTCCATTTCCTTAGTCTTTAATCAAATATTCAAAGATATACACGTAAGAAATTAAGCATTCCATATTCAGTAAGATGAGTTATCCATTTTCACAGTTACATAATTTTTCTATTACTCCATGGTCTTGCATTTACCCCTGTGGGATTTTAGAAAAACATTGCCTCTTTATGGTTAAATGGTTTTCAAATTAAGTGCATTGTTACTGAAATTTGTTTGAAAAAGAAGATAAAATTTGGTGGGTTGGCTGTGGCCAGGTTGTTGTTGATGGTGGTTAAGTCCTGAAGATGAAGGACCATATGTAAGGAGATATCTTCAGGATCTAAAATTTAAAACTTTAAATATTGCAAGTGTGTCTTGAACTCTGGTGTAAACATGTATACAGGTACAACACAGTGCTACGAGCTAAACAAAAATATGTGTGTGTGGGCGTGTGTGTGTATCAGTCTGTGTGTATATCACTATCAAGAACTCGTTAAAAACTCACAAAACTAATCGCAATAACACTCGGTTAGAAATAAATATCACATGTCAAATGCTTATTATTTTATTTTTTTAAATAAGATATCTTAACACAATTACAGTCGTACAAAATCAAAAAGCATTTAAACAGTATCATAAGTTAGTATAATAATATTTAAATGCTAAAAAAAGTTTAATATCATAAATTGTATTTACATGTACATTCTGACTGCCTCAAAAGCCCGAAAATACCTTAGACACATTTTCTTGCAAAACTAGTACTCATAATTTGTATGAACTGTAGATAGAGGTCTTGTAACATTTCACTTAACATAGCTTGTAGAGAGAAGAGCAGACCTAGAAACGTCTATCAAAACTCAACGATTGGTGAAGAAGAATGAAGGAACATTTAATTCAAAGTGCATGAATCAACTTCATGGAAACAGATTTGAGAAAGACTGATAAAAAGGGGGAAAATAAAATGCATGAAAATAAAATGTTGGAATGTAAGGAGTAAAAAATGTAATCTCTTTTTACTTTCAGGCATTCAATGTCCAATGCACCAACGTTTGAAGAAAAAAATCTCTTTTCAATACGGCTCGGGAAACAGTAAACCAAAGCACCATGTTTCATACAGTTCATTGTATTCAGGCAAATGAATTGATAAAAATGCTATTTTCCAAGTAAAAATTGATCCAAGGATCTTAAGGTAGGAAAGATACACATGGAGGCAATCCAACATGGCTTCCTCTTGTCCTCTCTTCAATGATGCAAAGATGGCATGTCCATGCTATATGTAACTCTGTGGTGCATTGCATATATAGGCCCTTGAAATCTATATTCGCCATGAATGCAACATGACATCATATCTTATCACAAATATCACCGTAATTCATTAAATTGATCCTTAAATAATTCCATTCACAGGCTTTATTTGTAATTCCTTCACAAAAGAGAAGTTCAATAATAATAGAAAACTAGAAATATCCCAATCTCTATTGCCTTGCAATACAAATGTATCCCCCGGCAGTGGCGGCGATTTTGTGTTTTCCTTAAGTTTTGAAGGAGGGACGAAGATCCCCTCCCTGAAACAAAAGGATGACGTAGAGATCGCCAATAGTGGCTCAGACTATAGTCAAGACTAGGAGCTGCATCACCAAAATAATATGTGTGTAGATTAGAGTATAATGCATCTCTGTAGAAAATTTGAAGAAATCTGTCAAGAAATGTGGCAGTTAGAGCGCACAAAAGACAGCCACCAAAATATGTCCTTTGACACTATAACAGACGGAACACAGGTGGCAGCATCACCAAACACTAAAGATGTGTAGATTTCAATAAGACACACCTCCATACACCATTTGAAAGAAATCCGTCAAGAAAAAGAACACTTAACCTTGCCCCTAAATATCTTCTTGACCTAGTCTCCCTTCGATCCTCCTCTTCTGCTAGATCCCTCTGTTCATCTTCCTCCATGCAACTAACTCTCGGCCCACGAACAAAAACACGCTATGGTGACCGTGCCTTTACATCGATTGCCCCCACCCTCTGGAACAAACTCCCACCCCATTTTCAAAATGCCCCATCCATTGAATCATTCAAAACCCTTCTCAAAACCCACCTTTTTAATCAGTTATAGTATACTGGAGGTGCACACAAGTAGTTAATTCCATTCAACTGAATTGTATTGTATTAGTGTAGATTGTACCAAGATACATCCCCATACAAAAATTGAAAGAAATCTGTCTTGAAATATGACCTGCAGAACGCACACTAGACGCCCACCAAAATATGACCTTTGACCCTATAATAGACAAACATTGGTGGCGGCATCACCAAACACTACAGATGTGTAGATTTGATCTAGAAACACCTCCACAGGCGCAGGGCTAGGGTACAATTAACTGTGCAAAAGATTTCGTCCTTGAAGCCTAATTTGTTTATGGCTAAACCGCTATGAAAGAGTCTCAGCTAAACTGTAAAATATTGCTTTAGAAACCACCAAATGAGATCATTGAAATGTCAAATTGAAGAAGAAGAGTTGATCTAACTCATAATTATTGCAGTTAGTTGTCAAACCCTGTTTAGTATGCGTAAACTGGGAAAAACAAAGCGCACTTCTTCTTTTTTTGTCTGAAAATATTGCGGTAATTTTCATATTTTTCCGCCATTACACCAGATCAATACTTTCGTAAAAGTTTAATCAAAATATATCAACGGATCCAGTATAGTATACTGGAGGCGCAAACAATTAGTTCCATTCAACTGAATAAGTATAAGTAATATTTCATTTTATTTTATTTCTTTTAAGCTATTGACCATGTTGAATAATTATACTGAGTTAGACAGTACTACATGTGCATGTAGAAACGCTGTATAAAGCACCCTATAAATTTTATTATTATTATTATTATTATTAACGAAATGTTTGCGGAAGCGTAAGTGTAGTCCCATCTATAGATATACGTGCAGGAGAGTTGTAGTCCCACATGGTGTTATACATGTACGTGCAGAACTGTTTGGTGTGTGTGAGTATGGAGCATCGATGGTTTGGTCTTTGTAATGTAGCGAGTAAAACATGCTGTCGTGTGGTAGAAATTGTGCAAAAAGAAAAGATCTATACAAAATTTGAAAGAAATCCGCCATGAAATATAACCTGCAGAGCACACACTAGACAGTAGACACCCACCAAAATATGACCTTTTGACCCTATAAAACACGTGAAACTGGTGGCAGCATCACCCAAAACTATAGGTGCATAGATGTTACCAACATACACTTCCATACTCAATTTAAAAGAAATCTTACAAGAAATGATGCAGTTAAATGAGTGCACAAAGGACATCTATCAAAATATGACCTTTGACCCTATAAAAGACGGAACACAGGAAGCAGCATCACCCAAATCTATAATCTTGTAGATTATACCAAGATACACCTTCGTTCAACATTTGAACAAAATCCTTTGAAAAATGTGGCCGATATAGCACACACAAACCATCCACAAAAATATGGCCTTTTAACCTACAGAAGACAGAACACTGGGGGCAGCATCACCAAAAGTTATAGTTGTGTAGATTATATATAGGCGGCGGCGGCGGCGTAACGCTGTTGCATCCAAAGAACCTGTCTAGCATACTGCCGGGGGCTACAATTATGCTTAGCCAGGGCTTGTTACATACTGATAATTAATGGAGAATAATCAAAATATTTATATGTATAAATATCATATATATATATTTTCTTGCACATCCCGTTTCAAACTACTTTGGGGGGATGTTTCACAAATATCCTAAGTTTAACTTATCTCAAAGTTGGACTTAACATTTATGGAAAGCCATTGGCATCTATGAAAATATTTTGTAATTTTTTTTTTTTTTTTAAGGCATAAAAAATGTTGATTCAGATAACAAATATTTTCTATTACAAAAAGGGATTTTATGTTCTTGATGTGGAATTTATAAAAAGTCTAAAATACTTGAATTTTTCGCTTTTGAATTTAATTCATTTTAAGGCTACAAAGGGCTCTCCATAATGTTTAAATCTAACTTAGAGTTAAGTTCAACTTAAGTTCTTTGTGAAACACCCCCTGCACTGTAGTTGAATATCATTCGGAACAAAAAAAACAAAATATGCGCAATACATATACAGAAATATATTCACATATAAAAACAATACTGTGCACCATTACCATGGTTACATGACGTACTGTAGTAAATAAGATATATTTACATTAATTCCATACAGTACACAGAACTAAATTACAATTGTCAGTTCCATAGAGTACATTGTTCTTTCTTTACAATATGGTTAAGATAATGAGCGTGATATTTGCTTCACCATTTGCACAATACAATAAACAATTTGCATACATATATATGCATTGACTTGTAAGGTTGTACCAGTAGAGATTTTGCTGTAAAGTGGCCATGTCAATGACCCTGTTGTAGAAGATATCATCTTTTTAGAGCGATAAGGGCATTAGCTAATACTACTTTACATGAAGCCAACACCCTTCTGGCTTTCAGCAGATGATAGTACATGTTCAGTAATAAGTATCAACACAATTGCCTAATCCTTTATCAGTAACAGATACTAATTGAATAGAAAAAGAGGCAATAAGGCAGAAATTGTGACTTCTATCAACCTGATACCAGAGAAATACCATTTCAAAACTATAAGAAGAACAGAATATTCAACTTAACAGCAAGAAATCGCATCAATTTTAATATCCAATTTATTTTCCGGTCTTATTCAATCAAATGAATGAATTTTCTACTCTAAAACAAGAAATTTCTGTTTTGTGAAAAATTCCCCTGTATCGTAGATAACTCCTGTTTTTCCAGTATGAAATTTTTACAAATCCCGGCCACTCATGAAATTGAAAAAAATTATGCTTTCTGCATTCATTTTTGTTTTGTTTCCCTTTTTCAGTATTTCATTTCATTGGATTTAATCAGCTGGTTTAGAATACGGGATATAAGTAATCTTATCCTTCATCACATGTTGAAGGAAAATATCACATAGCATTTTACATACCGGTAGTGGATAAAATCGGATTTCAATGTAAAACAAAAGAGACAATATTCCTAAGATTGAAACTAAAAAAAGTAAACCCAGATAACAAAGAATAAAGTCTGATGAGGTGAGGTTACCATTTGATTTAAAGGTAATGCAACATTTTGGGACATTTTGAACATTGGATGGATAGTAGTTCTTTAAAATTTTGATATATTTGGATGCCCCTGTGGATGTATTATAAGCCCTAAAAAATTTAGCCTCTAAAACACTTCTGCTTTCGATAAATGGAATAATAAAAATTTACCGGTGTTCCCTGTAAATTTCAAATAGCGCCTAAGGCCATTCCATTGTAGCTGCGACCATGAAAATCTCAGAATATGCAGTTCTGGTATATAATTTCCAAACAGGAATAGTAAATCGGTCGATTGTAGTCCGGAAACATTGTTTTAAAGTAAAAGTAATATCAGTCTTGGGAGGAAGCTATACAACATAAAGAGTTTATTATTTACAATTTCATCACTTAAGACTCGATTTCAACCGCGCCAACGATCATTGAATAATATAAAATGGCATATGCTCCCAATATGTTCAATTGAACTAAATTCATGACCCCATGCCAAAAACTTTGTGTTACCTTGAAGCACCAAAGATTCTACAATGAGAAATGATACATTCATCATCTGCCAAAGGGCATGTCAAACAGACAATTTGACAATAGGAGGGAAAAAAAGAAAGAAAAATGTAGATTGTACATTTTAACTTGCTGCAGAAATACATTCAATGAGAGATGAAGTCATTTTCACTGAAATGTCTAGGAATTAATGGAACCCATTTGTACAGGCAAAAACCAAAATATTTGGTAATATTCCATGCGTTCCTAGTAACCCTGACGACAAGACAGTGGGCCTGTTGTTTAATTTGTCTTGTTTTCCTTTGTGTTTGGATTGCATGATATTCATGCAAGCATTAATTGCAAGAATGCTAAGAGGCAAGTGCTGCTTATACATCTAAATGAAATAAATGACAAGCTGTTTGTAACACATCTGGAGCACTTGATCCCAGTTCCAGTAATTGATGGTAGAAAGAGAAGTAAATGTGGAATTTTCATTCTAAAAATTTGCTCCTACAGGTGTGTAAACAAAAAAAGAGTAAAAATATCAAATTTGTTGTTTCTCTAAATTTCGGATACGCTAAGATAAATCGTCCGTTTAAATTGAGATAGATCACATCACATTACATGGACTTAATGATCTGCCCTCTCCAAACAGATATCAGGATATCTTCTTATAAAAACAGACAATGTCTAAAATCATGACCCTTTATGTGTTCCATTGATCACTCACAAAAGGATTACATATTATAGAGAGCCTTGCTGGCAGGGGAAAGGAAACATTTAACAAACAAAACAAACAGATTAGTTGTGCATCGGATCAGTAGTACACAATATCTTGGCAGCAAATTGTAATGTAGATATTTCTATTGTCTAGCTGTCAGGGTTTCTCTGGAGGTTCATTGGTTAATGACTCCTGTATGTGTTCTGAAGATTGTGGGCCTTTCCTGCTGATTGGAGGTGTGTTGTTCAACGATCCTTTGACGGGTAGTGGAGGGGGTGCCTGATCCTGAAAACAAAACAGAAGTGACTCATTACAAACTGACAATGCAACATTGTATTGAAGGGGGTTACTGGTCCTCAAAACAAAACACAAGTGACTCATTACAAACTGACAAAGCAACATTGTATTGAAGGGGATTACTGGTCCTCAAAACAAAACACAAGTGACTCATTACAAACTGACAATGCAACATTGTATTGAAGGGGATTACTGGTCCTCAAAACAAAACAGAAGTGACTCATTACAAACTGACAATGCAACATTGTATTGAAGGGGATTACTGGTCCTAAAAACAAAACAAAAGTGACTCATTACAAACTGACAATGCAACATTGTATTGAAGGGGATTACTGGTCCTCAAAACAAAACACAAGTGACTCATTACAAACTGACAATGCAACATTGTATTGAAGGGGATTACTGGTCCTCAAAACAAAACAGAAGTGACTCATTACAAACTGACAATGCAACATTGTATTGAAGGGGATTACTGGTCCTCAAAACAAAACACAAGTGACTCATTACAAACTGACAATGCAACATTGTATTGAAGGGGATTACTGGTCCTCAAAACAAAACAGAAGTGACTCATTACAAACTGACAATGCAACATTGTATTGAAGGGGATTACTGGTCCTCAAAACAAAACACAAGTGACTCATTACAAACTGACAATGCAACATTGTATTGAAGGGGGTTATTGGTCCTCAAAACAAAACACAAGTGACTCATTACAAACTGACAATGCAACATTGTATTGAAGGGGATTACTGGTCCTCAAAACAAAACAGAAGTGACTCATTACAAACTGACAATGCAACATTGTATTGAAGGGGATTACTGGTCCTCAAAACAAAACAGAAGTGACTCATTACAAACTGACAATGCAACATTGTATTGAAGGGGATTACTGGTCCTCAAAACAAAACAGAAGTGACTCATTACAAACTGACAATGCAACATTGTATTGAAGGGGATTACTGGTCCTCAAAACAAAACACAAGTGACTCATTACAAACTGACAATGCAACATTGTATTGAAGGGGGTTACTGGTCCTCAAAACAAAACACAAGTGACTCATTACAAACTGACAATGCAACATTGTATTGAAGGGGATTACTGGTCCTCAAAACAAAACACAAGTGACTCATTACGAAATGACATTGCAGGATTGTTTTACACAAGATATTACTAATTCAACATTAATTAAAACATGACCTAAAAGTAAATGTTGTTAGAGTATACAGAGCGAGTCAAATAAAAGTTTACACCTAGAATATTGCTAATTATTCTTAAAATCATCTATGAACAGTGAAATATTATACATATTATGAAAGAGAATTTTATCCCAGATCATTTGGTACCATTTTTGTGTAGTATGTGTTCACGCTTGGATGACCAGGAGACATTGTTTAAGAGAGTGCAAAAATCAAGTTGCGCCAAACGGCGTATGTGATGTCTGAATAAACAATAGGGATTTGGGTATTAAAGGTACTACCC
Organism: Strongylocentrotus droebachiensis; assembly: GCA_035222895.1. Taxonomy (NCBI): domain Eukaryota; kingdom Metazoa; phylum Echinodermata; class Echinoidea; order Camarodonta; family Strongylocentrotidae; genus Strongylocentrotus; species Strongylocentrotus droebachiensis. The sequence goes on from JAVYIG010006110.1 coordinate 23,451, forward strand.
TCCCATGCCATAAGTATTGCAACATGATGAAATTCGTTAAATTTGTGGTTAAATTTGTGTAGATGGGAACATTGATAACGCCAAATATCGAGATATTCTGGACGCCCACTTGTTTCCATCCATTGCTAACATCTTTGGCAACGCGCAACACCCGTTCGTCTTCCAGGATGACAACGCACCAGCACACAGGGCAGCCAGGATGGACCAATGGTATGACGAAACTGGCGTCAACAGGGTGCAGTGGCCGGCGCAATCACCAGATGCTAACCCGATAGAGAATCTGTGGGATGACATCAAGAGAGCCAACACCAAAGACCGACCAACCACGAGGGAAGGTTTGGTCCGCTCTATCTTCAGGGCCTGGGGCAGCATCACCCAAGAAAGATTGCAAGGACTCTACGCGACGATGCCAAGAAGGATGCGCGCCATCATTAGAAGGCGAGGATATCCAACAAAATACTAGAGACTCGTGAATGTTACATGAAAAATGACTATTGATATATCAATAAAATGTGCCTGATAGTATGATAAAAAATGATGCACTACATATTCATTAAAACAGCACTCATTTTCATGTAATTATTTGTCTCCTGTGTAATGTGTGTGTCTATGTTGCAATACTTTTGGCACGGGAGGGTATGTCCCTTTTGCAGCCAACCTCAATTGGATAAATAATAAGGAAGTTATGTTGTTGTTTTTTAAGTATGAACAACTATGGAATTGAGAATATCACTACACAAATTGCTAATTTGGTTATCAGTTTGTGACATTGTTGCCTCACTATTTATCGATTGCTTTGTATATTTTTATCCTATTCATTTCCCTTTTTATCCAGAAAAATTTGATTTCCCCATGCCTTTGCTCAGGTTATATGATTTTTATTATGTTATATGATTTGTATCATATTGCATCATGGCTTCTAATTGTTTTATAAAGTCATGGGTGTGTGCGAAAGTGTGCGAATCAGTAAAAACAAATTTCATATCACCAAAATCGTCTACTTTTCAACTTTGCTGCTCCCCATTGGTGATGTTTTTATTTAAGACACATTCTTACAGAGCACACCATCCAAACAAAACCCAAGAGAGGGAAACTGCTCCTTTGTCAATGACCGAAAATGCTTGCGCAATCGTTAAAACAGCTGAATGTTCTCATTAAGATGCGCATAATCAGAAGGCGGTGACTCTCATTGGATCAAAGAAAGAATTACGTCGACTGTCCATCCGTAATAGGTCCATGGTTTGTCTGATTTTTCTGCTTCTATTGAAAGTTATTTATTTTTGGACTGGACTTGCCCCTTAATTTGGTCTATGCAGATTCAAATAACATCCCTAACAAAATTAATCATGCCAAACATATCAAATATCAAATGTCAAAGAAACGTTTGTGCGCGTGTGTATGTGTGTGTGACTTTGCTGATGCAAAAAGCATATGCAATGCATCTCATTTGATACATTCAATTCTTTCTCTAACTTGAACACTTTTGCGCGAGTCAATTTTTGCACTCTCGCAAACAATGCCTCCTGTTCATCCAAGCGTGAACACATACCACACAAAACTGATACCAAACAATTCAGGATATAACACTCTTTCAAAACATGTACCTTTCGTTCGTAGCTAACTTTTAGAATAAATGACAATTTTTTTAGTGTAATTTTTTTTTTACTGACACAGTATTGTGAACAACTGTAGGTGGATCACATCTCCCTGGCTCTTCTCACAAATTGTGGGGGAAAATAGAATAGTACTGATAATAGAGTATTTATGATGCACAAACTCCACATGAATGAGGTGCTCATGGTGCAAAAGAAAGTAAGAACATGAAAATACTCAACAGTGAGACAAGTTGTTAGAAAGAACAGGCAGATCTACTGGCAAGATTTGAGGGCATTTAAAAAACAATCTACACTTGAAATATTACAAATGTCTCTTCCTGATCTGGTCAACTAATGAAACAAACGCAGGTAGACAGCCATGCTCATTTTTTTCTCCAAATGCACCGTATCATATATCCCACACAATGTCATGAGGCAATCTAGGCAAGGAGTTAGACCGTACCTTGTCCTTGAGTGACGTGAGAGCAACAGGGAATCCCGCTGGCTTAGGAGGAGGATTGTTTTGATCGATGACCTCTGTATGACTGAAGTCACCGCTGGACTGCTTAGGGGGTAATTTAGGGGGTGCATCACTGTCCCCATCTGATGACTGTAGAGATGACGTGGACGAGGACTGGTCTGTCGACAAAGAGAGGATCAAAAACATATAAGAGATCATTGCTTACTTAGGATTCTGAATCACACATTAAAAGATTTTTGGTCTTGTGAGTCTCTATGCTTAATCATGCAATGCATATTCATTGCTCTAATAGATGTGCATTTGATTTATTGTTTGTTTTTTTGTATCTATTAAATGCAAATTGTTTTTGGAGTGGACTTGCCCTTTTAAACTATAAACATATATATTCCTCACTCTAAGAGTTGTTTTTTCCTTACTGAGACACATCAACTTTTACAAAGGGCTTCTAATACTACTGACATACATAGGCATTGTATCATACATCTCTAGACTTACTTACTTATGAAATGTATCTTTGTTATAATGAGTTCTGCACTTCCACATGACATAAATTACAGACATACTATGATGGGAATCTATAATGAGTTTCTATAATGGGTTTCTGTAATGGATTTCTATAATGGGTTTCCTTGCTGGTCACATCTACATTATGTTGTTATAATGGGATTGTATACATACTCATTGCATGCATATGCATTGCCCTAATGGGTTGTTATGATTACTTACAGGTGTATAATATGTATTTTTTGTTATATTGAGTTCTACATTTTCACAGGACATAACTTTCTGACATACTATGATGGGAATCTATAATGGGTTTCTATAATTGGTTTCTGTAATGGTTTTCTATAATGTGTCTCCATACTGGTCCTACCTACATTATGTTGTTATAATGGGATTGTATACATACTCATTGCATGCATATGCATTGCCCTAATGGGTTGTTATGATTACTTACAGGTGTATAATATGTATTTTTTGTTATATTGAGTTCTACATTTTCACAGGACATAACTTACTGACATACTATGATGGAAGTCTGTAATGGGTTTCTATAATGGGTTTCCTTACTGGTCACATTTACATATGTTGTTACAATCAGATTTTATACTTACTTATAGCATGCATAGTCATTGCTCTAATGGGTCTTTGCATGGGAATATGGTTGGCAGAGGTGTTGTGGTCGAGTGGATACGTCACCGGACTGACGATCACAAGGTTCACGGTTCGAGTCCCACCGCGGCACTAATGTCCTTTGGCAAGACATTGATCTACATTTGCCACTCTCCACCCAGGTGTTAAATGGGTACCCGGTAGGATGCGAAAGCCAATGTGGTATGCTTAGCAATTTGAGCCTAGTAGCTCTTGTTGGAATGCTCCCCAGGGAGTGGAGAAAGTGCATACATTGTGTGCGGGCAAGCCAGAATCCGATGACCGGGGGTAATAATGTAAAGCGCTTAGAGACTCGGATATTCCCGATGTATTTAGCGCTATATAAGCAATAATATTATTATTATTATTATTATTATTCATATCCTTCCTCAGTGGCTATAATGGGTTTCCTTACTGGTCACATTTACATATGTTGTTACAATCAGATTTTATACTTACTTATAGCATGCATAGTCATTGCTCTAATGGGTCTTTGCATGGGAACATGGTTGGCTTTCTTCATATCCTTCCTCAGCGGCCTTGCACTAGAAAGCTATAATAAGTCACAGAGAGACAATGAGAAACGAAACAAATCATAAATATGCATCAGTATAAGTTTCTCTGATTAAAAGAGGTACCGGTACACTTCTCTCTCATCTTAATTTTCAATTTGTCTGATCAGACGCTCGCTCTGAATACACCGTCACTAAACCTTGCTCTTAACCCACGTTTTCTTACATTTTCCATGACCCATGAAGTCACATACACCTTTTCCATAATGGTGAAAAGCATATGGACAGATCACTCTTATTACCCATTAGCACGACGAATATCGCCTGAGATATCTTTGGCAAATGGACCTCCTGCTTTCACACATGATGAAGTACAAACAGACACACATGCATTTGATGCAGACGGAGATAGCTTTAGATTACCATGCAAAATTGTCACCTTTTAATTAAAACAAACAAGTGCAATATACCCTAATGTGAGGTGCAAAACCATGCAATTGAAGTGACCACAGTGAAAAGGAACACAGTCATAATGTGTACTAACCGTGTAAAAACTATTTACACTTAAACAAATCTACTTATTACATGTATAATACATTGTAATCCTTATATGTAAGACACACTCGATGATAAAAGGAGCAATGCACGTACAAATTTCACAAATGTGAACTGAACAAAAATTACCTAAGAAAAATAAATAAATCACTCTCAAATTTAAGTTGGTAGGTTGGCATTCCAAAAATATGCAGTGTGTTTATACAGTTCTTAGACAGATTTGTATATTTTTCAGGTGCATGGTACGTGTATGTGTGGCTCAAAATTGAGACTAGACATAAAACATGCAAACATAACAGGCATGGCAGATCAAAAGACAAATGCAAAGGTTGTGATGACACCTCCATCTTTAATACTCCCAATGATCCAATTTTTACTCATCAAATTATCCTCGATTTTATAGTTGATATTTGGGTCTTTACCCACATCAAAATATGGTTATGAATCTGAAAATAAATATTTCTTTACATAGAGTTTTTGACTCATATTCTATACCTTCAGCATAAAGGACATTGACTACTACAAAAATAAACGTCTATTGAGACCCCCCCCCCCCCCCGGAAAAAAGGGGGAATTTAAAACATTGATTTAAAAAATACTCAACTGAAATGGTCTATATATTAGAACAGAGCAAGGTTTAAAGAGAGTCTATGATAAAATAGGTTTGTAATTACCATCACAGGCAAAGTAAAATTAACTAGGCAAAGTGAGAAAAATTAGAGATGTTCCTAATATAAATCATACGTCCACATTTTCGGAAGAATGCCAAGGTTTGTAAAATATAATCTATGATGAAATAGGTTTGTAATAACCACCAAAGGTTTAACTGATATTGATTAGAGAAACATCAGAGATGTTCCTAGTATGAACCTGTAAATGTTTATACATTCCATAGAACTCAAAGTTTTAAGGAACGAATCTTTGACATTAATGGATTTTTAATTAGCACCAGAGGCATACATTTACGTCAGATATTAAAGTTAGGAAAAGATAATATATCTATCTTTTTTCCACAAATTAACAACAAATCAAATGTCTAAATATGTCTCACAGAATGGGGTCTACTTATTCATTGTTTCCAAGCCAACAAAATCTCAAAAGAAATTAATCGCAACACAAAAATAAAGGGTGAAAACAAAGCAAATCTACTAAAAACAGACCTGCCCATTAAAAAGTACCTATTAAAAATCATAAAATAACCCGGTTACATGGTGAAAAGAAATAATAATTCCTAGGTTCTCATTCATTGAAATAGTAGAAAAACAAATCATTTTTTGAATAAAAAGCTAGATTGTTTCATGCTGCACAAAAGAAGTAACATGTAATTAATTTAATCTTTCTGTAATTGCATTCTTAACATATTTCCAACAGAAAATAATATCTTCAAATTTGTTCTTTTTAGCACACTATTTGTTAAAGATTGTATGAGAAGTGTGGTAATACAGCATCTTCACTCCATAAAACATGATGATTCTTCATAAAATAATATCTAACTAATACAAATTATATTACCAAAGGAAGTAAAACAAATCTACAAATCAAAGTGATGATGAAATTTAAAAAAAAATAGGATTATAAAAATTATGCCATTGGATAATTTACCGAGCTTGACGACTTCCTACGTCTACATAGAGAAAAACCCTGAAATAAGGCATCAAAAGATTGGACAAAAACGTTTAAAAAACTGTTATCTCATTCACGCATAATAAAAATGATGAGACATTCTTTTAGTAGATGAATAGGCCTATCATTCTTCCAGTTGTTTTAAAGAAATGTTGTTCTCCTGTACAGATAGTTAGATAAATAAACATATAACTTGGCAAAAAGGATCTCTTTAATGACACCTTACAATATCCAAGCTCTTCTGCAGGTTTTGCAATGTTTAAGTACTAATTTTTCATTTTTGTGTATGTTTAAGAGAATGGTACACATGTACATGTAGTCTGGACAAATTTACAGGTACATATTTCTATGGCAAAGTTTGACACCAGCACCATTTATTTAGAGGGGATACTTTATTTAAAATACAAACATAGGCATGCATTCAAATAAGTTTTGCAATGACATTAAACAATACATACAAACTTTTCGTGCAAAAAATGATCGCATATCAATAAAGACGTAAAATAACAAAGGCACAAGAGATATGCTTCACAATCTATCTTAACAGAGAGTTTAATATCATATGTGTCAAACCCTTTTAAAGATGAAGTTGAAACATATCAGTAGTTGTTTCGGGGGAATTCCCCTCCACTAGTCTCCATTTCAGGCAATCCATCACCAAGTGCAGACTATTTCATATCAAATAATCTCTAAAATTTTGGATTTTGTGGATTCAATCATATCTAGTTGAATGGTAAAGATGATGTTAATTAATGATTATGATAATGATGATGATGATGATGATGATGATGATGAAGATGATTATGTTGATGATGATGATTGATTGATGATAATGATGATGATGATGATGATGATAATGATGATTATGTTGATGATGATGATTGATTGATGATAATGATGATGATGATGATGATGAAGATGATGATGATGAGATAATGATGATGAAGATGAAGATGATGATGACAATGATGACAACGATGACAATGATGACGGTGATGAAGATTATGATGATGATGAGATATTGATGATGATAATGATTGATTGATGAGATAATGATGATGAAGATGAAGATGAAGATGATGATGATGATGATGATGTCAATTATGACAATGATGACAACGATGATGGTGATGATGATGATGATGATGAGATGATGATGAAGATGATGATGATGATGATGTCAACGATGACAATGATGACGGTGATGATGAGATATTGATGATGATAATGATTGATTGATGATGATAATGATTGATAATGATGGCGATGATGATGCTGATGGCAATGAAAACATTCTTAATCATGATAACAGTGACAGCAGACAGTTGTAATGTACATGTAACAATTGTGCAAATAAAAATAATATTTTCATTGTAACAATGATAGAGATGGTTATATTGATGAGAAATAACAGTTTTTATGGCTATGATGATGATGATGATGATGATGATGAATTGTGATCTTAATGCAAACTATGATGAATTAATTATGATGATAATAATGAAACACGAAGCAATGACTAAAAGAATTGATGAAAACTCATGAAATCATTAAATGAATATATTTACCATTATTATTAAGAGCACAGATCAGATATTCAATGCAGCTAAATATACTAATCCTGTAAATCTTTAACACGGATCTGGACTGTCACTATTATGCTTTCAATGGTCTTTAAGCCCTCCACATGTTTTCCTTCCATTCTAATCAAATTCAAATTCAATTCACAGAAGTACAACAGAAATATTGACTAAATTTAAATTCCCACCGACTGACTTGCATCTGCAACCACTGACATTGTTTCTCTTATAACATACACCCCTAAAAATCAATGTCTTAATTTGATATTCCTTTCTTCTATCTTCTTTAGTTGATGATAGTTGATGATAGCATATTACCCAGCTAGGACATATTTGACTATCAAAGGCTTATTTAAAACTACAACAGTACAACAAGAATATCCAGTTATATGTGAATTGAAATGATATGAAATTGAAGAGAAGTTTGAGTTCTGGGAAGAAGTGAAAAATGATTTGTGAGCGTTATCATTGTACGATGGAAGTGTGGAAGAACATCAGATAAAAAAGTTCCCTGAAAAGCATAGCTCTTCAAATGCCTTAATATTTTAAATATGGCATTTAACATCATAACAATTGGGACGGATTTTTATGCCACATGTTCGTGTAGTCCCGTATATATCTTTTGGTGTACAGTGCTTGTAACTTTACAAAGACTGGGCCAAATTTCTTATCATTTTGATGATACCAGAACCTTGCAGTACACACCAGTACTTATATGCTAGTTGATCATTTTTTTTCTGATCAACTCCACAAAGTTTCTTTTACAATGCAATCACATGACCAGAACTCAACTTTATCTTTAAATTAAATTAAATGAAGTAAAATATTTATTAAAATGCTGGAAGAATGAATGATGTATCAACTTTGTTAAAATTCAAGAAAATAAATAACCAACTGAAAATCAAAGGCATGCAAAAGAAAACATCTGCCCACAAGATGCAAAGGAATCATGATAATGATATTCAGAAAATGAAGAAAGAAAAGAACTGACAGACAAAGAGATAGAAGGAGTTAAAGAGAAAATTATATTGGTATTAAAAGAGCTATAGCTGGGCAGCACTAAATTTCATAGAAATAATGCAATTTGCAAGAAGCTATGCTAGCCTAGTTTTCATTGGGGACCAAAGTTTAACGGCACGCATCGTTAATATTGAACTCATTTAGATACGACTGGCATCATTCTCAAGACCATAAAAGCACTTCAAGCATATTGGTATAAACATACAATTAATCATGTTTTGGTTTCTATTGGCTGGTATTCATTTTATAAAATACTCAGCATAAAATACTTTTTACACCTTTGAACACATGTCTATCGCTACTAATCATTTGCCCATTTAATAGATATTTGGGCAAAATAAAACAAATTTGATATGACTTGATGAACACTTTACTTTCTCATATCACCATCTGTGTCTGTACAGTATGTCTCTTTTTCCCCAACCTTAACATTTCTGTTGTACAGGTAGCTCACACCTTTTGAAAGAACTAAAACTAAGTTCATGTAAATGCTTTTTAAGTTACCTACACCGTGAAAAATAAAAAAATAAATTATCTATTTTTTTTTTAGGGGGGGGGGGGGGGTCTAGGATTGGGAACATAAATATCATTTACTGAGGGCAAAAAGGGTTTTAGACTCTGTGGAAACTAATATGATTTAATGCCCTTCTACCACTAAGTACATAAATCATATTCTAAATCCTTTGCAAAGTAAAATGCATGCAGGCCAAAACATTTGATCTGATGAGGCAAAATATTAGCAAAACCATTTTTATACCCAGTTTATCCTTAATTTAAATCAACATCTATACCTTTCTTAAATACACTTCTGACAATATGTCTGTATACATGTAGATGTTGCTCTTTGATTTTTGAACTTCCAGAATCATCAGTTCAAATGTATAATTTTAAAGAATGGATTTTATAAGAAAAACAATAGCCACAACATGATTCACAAATTCATACAGTACAAATACACTTTCTTAGGCAACACAGTTGTTGCATGCACATGCAAAATAACAATACACTTGACAAACATAGGTTTTCATTATGTTTTCATGCGGCCTTTCGCTTTCTAAACAGCTATTTCTTCACATCCAATTGTTGAATTTTCTCAAGATATTTGTCAGATCCTGCTGGAGATTTTTGTTGGTACCTGCAACAATTTCTCAACATGTTTTTCATGCATTATATCTAATTTTTTATACTGGATTGCTCAATTTTTTTCCATATCATCTCTCCAAAAGCATTGCACTCATAAAAATACTTCTACATTAACAGATGGCATTCAGGAATCTTGCTATTTAGACACTATTGTCTACAACCATCCATTGAACAAGCAAGATGCAAGCAGAGAAAGAGATACACACTGTAAGAGAGGGGAAGTCAGATTGACAGAGAGGGAGAAAAACAGACAGAAAGCCAGATACAGAGAGGGAGACAGGCAGGCAGAAAGTCAGAGAGAGAGAGGGGGGGGGGGGGGGGAGAGGGGGGAGGGGGGGGGGGAGAGAAAGAGAGAGAGAGAAAGTTGGAGATACAGAGAGGGAGAAAGACAGACAGAAAGCCAGATACAAAGAGGGAGACAGGCAGGCAGAAAATCAGAGAAAGAGAGAGAGGAAACAAAGAGAGAGAGAGGGGGAGTGGGGGAGAAAGGGAGGAAGAGGGGGAGAGAGAGAGTCTGAGATATAGAGACAGAGAGAAAGAAGGGGGAGAGGCCCACTACCAAGCAATAGTTGAAGGCTGTGTGTTTACATAGAGTATAGTACCTGTTGGAAGAGTGGCATGTAGCTCTATATAAGACAAGGGAAGACAAGACGAGACAAGAAATATCCAATCAATATCAAAAAGATTTAAATAAGAGCTAAATCTCTGAGATAGTATACTACAAGCAGTAATCTTCCAAGATTATTTCCCTCACATTTCATATTTTACCACTCTAGTGAGTGAAGACTAACAGATATCTTTTACAGCTTGCGGTCTCTCTTCTTTTTCGTTCAAAAATAGACTACATGATCATCCATTATTGTCCTACATGGCCATATCTTGTGCAAGTATTGATACACTGAAAGGTATTTTAAGAAAATATTCTCCTATAAATCTTGTATATTAAAAAGTTTAAATTCTTCAATTGTTATTGTGACAATAAATACACAGGATGGTCTATTCAAATTCTAAACTTTTGAAATCTGTTTTTGTGATGCATGCATATTATCCAGATAATTCAGACAGTCAAACAAATGGATTTGAATTTTAAAAAATGAGTATTATTACCTGAAATGCATCTACAGTATTCTACACAAAACCTTCAAGTACAAACATGAAGCATTTTTGTGGTATGCATGTGTGTGTATGTATAATCTTTGGCAAGCAATAAACAATACAGATTAAAAAAAAATAAATACAGGAAGAGTGGGGTCACTATAGGCCAGGAAAAATATATGACATTGAAATAAATATCTCAAAAGAAGGTGGGCTGGTAAGCTTGTACCAATGGTAGAGAATTAAAGGTCCTATGTTTGGTGATGTGTCTAGCTTAATAAACTTTGTACAGGCTGTATTTTGTACTTAACCAAAAATAACAAATAATCTCAACTTTTAGAAATCGTATTTCAGGATTAAATTCCTAGTTTCATTGCCTAGGACAAACAACGTTCCCACTGAAGAAAAACAAATTCACATTGGATCTACCTATTTCAGTTTCATTTAAAAGAATAGTTTTTCTCATCCATATTACATACTGGGTCAAACTTTTTTGGCAAGATTCAAGCACAATGCAATATCTAACATTCCAACAAAAACTCAATTTAATACAGTGTACACAGAAATTAAAAGTTTGAAACGTGTATGGCGTAATTTGTGCTAGTAACTATATATATATACTTATAGGTAAGTGGCATACCAGACAATGCAAAGTGCAATTTGTTCCACATTTATTTTTCCTACTACATAATATTGAGTGCAAGGCTAGGGAAAAGGATAGCCCTGTTGGATAAGATGGGTACAGTCCTTAAAGACAGGAGTGTGCATTCAAACAAAAAGCAACAGCAACAACAAAACTTTAACAAAATTCAAGATTTTCAGATTGGAAATAAGGAGCTTCCAAAGGTTCAATGATTTTAAATCATCAATGTATCCAACTTTTTACCAAGAATTTAACATTTCATAGCATCTCAATTCAGTGTAGAGCTTCAGCAAGCAATCACATCAAACATTAGAGATACAACCCACACTAATAATAATTCAGATATATCCATTCTGATATTCTTCACTTTGGCATCATACACAAACACTAGGCATAGGGGGAGGGGAAGGGGAGGGGGAGGTCAGGAGGGGGGAGGTCGGGAGGGGGAAGGTCGGAAGAGGGGGGACTATGTGTACCTGTAGGTCATGAGGTGTCAAGGCCAATTCACAAAAGAGGAGTGGAGAGTTTGTATGGGGTAGGGGGTATGACTATATAGGCAATTGGGCATGTACATGTATCCATCTTCATATTTTATTTATTTTGTTTAAAATATTTGGAAGTCCCTAAATATCTAATTTCAAACATATTGTGCCAAACCGCATTTATGCAATCTTCAAAGAGCGATATGAAGAAATCTATTTTGTTTTAATCCTATAGTTTAGTTCATAGCAAAGGTTACAAAAGATGCAGGATACAACATGTAAGAGCTGCAATTCCTTTCTCAGAAATCCACTTTGCATTCTGATCTAGACCAGTAGACTTATCAAAGCTCATGTTAGTAAAGTCTTTAATACAGCTTTATGAATTTGTGCACAGCAAGTGTGAGCCCCACCATAGCTTACACTTTAAAGAAATGACACTCAAGAGAGAAAGACAAGAAGAATTTGCTCTAAGAAATCAGAAGGTATTACAAATTTTAATAACATCCAATTCACCAAAGAGAAAAATTAGTGAACACTATCACCTATGGATGACATGAGGGATGAAAATAAAATTCCACCAAAACTAAAGAAAATATACTATTTATTCTGTTCTTTATGACACGTTTACATCAACATATAATTATCTGTCTTTCTACCTATCTGTTCAAAGTAGATCTCATTATCTAACAATCTCTCTTGTCTATTAACCAAACTATCTGTCAATATTCTGTCTATGTCTCTGTCTACAGGTCCTAGTATATCATACTATGATAACACCTGTCTGTCTTACTATCCATCTTCTTACCATTTGTCTATCTATGTGTGTGTCTCTGTGTCCTTACATCTCGTTGTGTATATATCTGTCACTAACTACAACATTAACATTATTAGAGTTTTTCAAGTCCAACTTGAAGTCCCACCTTCTTAGCAATGCAAGGGCATATGGCACTCATTCAGACTCCTATTTCTTATCTACTTTCCCTAGTGCATCTCGGAATAAAAGTTTTAGACAGATGGTGCAATACAAAAACCTATGATATTACTATTTGTCTGTCTATGTTTCTTTATGTCTGTTTGTCTGTCTGTTTACTAAGGTGTCTATCTGTCTGTCAATTTGTCCTTCTGCTCCTCTAGATATTTTCTGTCTGTCTGAGTGTTTATGGGCCTTCCCATCTATCTACCTACAATCCATTTCTCCATCCCTCCATCTACCTCGCGGTTCCATCCAGGATAGTAGGTGTAAGAGTTTCCTTAGACGATGTTGTTGCCATGGAACCAAGGTCCTCTGTTGATATCTAACTTTCTGCTTGCTTGTGTTTCTGTTTGTCTGTCTGTGTGTCTGTGCTTTTCTTTTATCTATCTATGTACAGTCATTTCATGCCACCATCTTTCTCACCTTTTCATCCAAGATGATTGGTTTGGGCGTCTCCTTGGATGGCGTCGTTACCATGGAGCCCAGGTCCTCCGTTGATAGATCCCTGCTATTCCGATGTATCTTAGCCGGAGAGTTTCTGCTTGGGCTACCCTGTCCCTTGCTATTGTGCCTGTCTGATGACTTGCTTGATATACTCTGGTTACTGGGAAGAGATGGCATAGAACAGAGAGAAAAGAGTTGGATTAAACTGGTTGTTTTCTTTTAATCTGTGTTTAATTCCACATCAGATACTGATCCAAGTGCTGTATGGTTCAAGACAGTGAAACACATCAAGAATATCTCATTTAATTTGCTGAAGCTTAAAATCTGAATCAGTTTACTGCTTTTTGTCTAAAAAGGCCTTAACTCATTCTGTTTTCTCTACAAACTTCCAGTCTTGACTATCATTGCCCACTAACATCAATGATAGCAATTAATTCTTTACTTTGTTTTTATTATTTGTATTATTTCATTGCTATCGTTACCATTGAAACTACAGGACAAAATAAAATTACTTGCTAGCTTTAACACATATGAATTTCTTTGAAATCATACTTAGTAGTTGTATTTATCCTAGGCTTCACTTTGGCTATTTATTTATTTTGAAAGTGAAATCTGAATCTGAAAGGAACTAACAATGAATTGAGAAAACAAACTAGCATTAGATGGTAAGTTTGCTACATTCATTTACCTGCGTGCTCTTTCACACTTGGACATACGTGTAGTTTTTGTTAAAGCCATATCAAAGAACTGTAATGACAAGTGTCACACGAATGAGGAAATACTCAATCAGTGTTCTTGTTGAGCAAAGGAAGACGAAAGCAAACGCAGCACCCAATGTTGCAAACATTTCATATGCAGACTAGATGCAGACTTTCATCTTTAATCAATTAGAAGACTTCATTAGAGCTATATCTCTGTATTCTACATTGTACAGTCAAACCTGTCTATAGCGACCGCCCAAGGGAAACACAAAAAGTGGTCTTTGTACACAGGTGGCCTTTGTAAACTGGTTCCTTTAGTACATGTTTCAATGAGAAACCATTTTCAAGGGAAACATCAGATGTGGCCTTCGTAGACAGGTGGTCACTAAAGCAGGTTTGACTGTATCTAACTACATGTAGCTTCTTGGTGTCTAGCCCAGTCTCCATCATTTACATTCCTGCTATTCTACATCTAGTTGAGCAATGAGAGCTTTGGCTGAAGATGTTTAATGAAAGGCGATAAATCCTAAACTGCCCCTACCATAGGATTTAAAAAACATCTAGGCTAAAAAAAGACACAGAAATTTGTGCTAAGCATATTTGAAGTAGTACATTTAAGTCCATCTTCACGCAATTCATTTTGAGACCTGATACTTGCTGTTGGAGAGCTTCAAGAAAAAATTCACAGCACTCCATTCTTAGAATTTGTGAATGATTTATGGAAATACACACATACTCCAATGTTGAATGAAAAGCAGTTATGAGAAAAATAAAAAATCTGTCGCTTTACTAACATGAAGCGAATTGAAACTGACATGATATACAACAACATCTTCATTTGCAGAATATCAAGACTCAAAGTAACAATATACATTGTTACATGCAATAAATGGTACATGGATTGGCTGGTGAAACCTCTAGAGACATCGTGTAAACACTGTGATGTAATACGGTGTACCAGCTTGGCTTGTACAACGAATAGGAGAAAACAATAAGTCATGATGTGTTTACACTCAATGGACATACAATTAAAAGGAAGTGATGTTAGAAAAAACCGTTATGAATAAATATAGAAGTACATGTAAGAAACAATGGTGGATGATCAAATGACTTCCCATTATGGCTTGATAGATCATAGAAAAGTCAATCTGAATCAACTAATGTACCCACTGATGTTTGTTAGGCATCTATAAAGTATAATTAAAATTGAAGTGTAAAACACACCATTTGATAGCGAATGAATAGTGACTTGGATGAAAATTAGACTGCACACACACTCACAGCCCAACATATGAAATGACACCAATCCATTTTAGCACTCCCAAATACCATCGCTGAGAAGGCATAAACAAATCATGTGGTTTATAACAAGAAAATGCTTTAAATGTCTGCTGCAAAGAATCCAAGCTCAGAGATCGATCAAAGTCAATCTATCTTGAAACTTTGACAATATGTGTTTTGATGAATGATCCTCTTCACATACAAATCATTATTAAAAATTGATAGTATTACCATACTAATGTTCAACAAGCAAGCTTTACTGCACAGATTTCCAAAACAGCAAATATTACACACACAAAATGGAATGAAAAAAGATGACTTCACGGAACCCACTAACATTTGAAGCAACATTCTTTGTTTCCTAATTGAAGCATTCAAAGGAGTGGCGAACAAGCCTTGCATTCAAATCAACCTTAATACTATGAAGCGATTTGTTATTTATTCTACTTTAAACCCTGACTAAATGTATTATAGATTTTACGCTAAGGGTCTTCATTGGAATAAGATATTAAAATGTACTTAGTATTCACTAAAAGCAGCGTAAGGTCGGTTTCACTCTGTATATCTTCATTTTAGGAAACCTATACACATTCCATACACTTCCCTCTCTATGCACTAGGAAGGTACTGTACATTAAATCTCATTCAGCTTGTTTCTAGGTCTAATCAAAGAACCTGCCGTAGAATTATATTCTTTCTACTCTCACCCTTCCTTCATTTCTATAATTCAAGCCTAATATTTGTACGTGTATTAGTGCTGCATCTCTCTATTCTGTACTTGTTGTATGGTCATACTTACGGCAAAGAGTATTGCCGAATAAGTCTAGGCTGTATGTTAAGATTTCTGATAGATAGAAACAATTTGAAAAAGATCATCAGAATTTACCCTTTATACATAGAAGAATGATAAACAATGTACATTCAAGAAATGGTTATCAGTAGCTTTCAGATTGACAATCTCTTAATCTCTTAAAGGGCCACTCTAAACCCAACTAACAAAGCCTTTCAAATCATAAATACACCTCTACTTATTAATATTCCAGCCTTTCCAATTTTTCAGAAAATCTCTATATTGAACAAAAAAAGATAATGACCATCCATTTTTCACAGATCTCATGCTTGCCGGGCTATGCCCCTCGAAAAGTATACGGTCACGTGGCTTGATGACGCATTTGACGTCATTGCCGGAAAATCCTTGTATTTGTCTAAGGAACTTACAATCTCATTGTCATTCATAATTAGGAATGACAAAATGGCCAGAAACGTTCTGGGATTATCAAGTGCATATTATTTTTCGGATAAATGTCTCTTCTTTTCAATTAATATCATACTTTGTCTGTTTAAAGACATTTTAATGCCTATAAATCACCCTCCCTTTCACCTAGAAGTCGCAAGCAGACGATTTTCGATTACCGTAGACTCCCACCACCGTCCTTTCCTTATTTTGTGTGCGCGTTCTTGTCAGCCTGGCGTCAGTTTCCTTTAGAACACAAACTGTCAAACGAGTGAGCAAAGAGTCTATGGTCTCCTGCAGTGACGTAATATGCTATTGCGCAATGCAGCTCCGAAACTGGGCTTTTTTTCTGAGCGTTCTGAGTCGTCATTTTTAAAGCTAGATTCCAGAATTATTGATGATTTCTAAGAAAAATCATTGTCATGTTCGGAATCTCGGACAAAAATTATTCTACATGTACATGTCTTTTTTTTATTTTTTAGCCCGTTTTGGTTAAAGTGGCCCTTTAAAACAGAAATCTATTTATATTCTTGTATTTAAAATTTGTTCCTTTATTTTTCAACTTTTAATGTTTAAGTACAACAGTAATAAAAGTAAGATGAAAGGACTAGACAATGCCTCTTTACTACATACTACACTTACTCAACAAGAATATGATAGACATGGCACAATGATGTCAGTTACTCTTATGTAAACTCTAAAAAATGATTTAAGGTAGGGATAAAATAAGAGATGTTGAGAATAAAAAACAGAATTGTAATATCTGAGTATGATCAACTGGAAAGTGATTTTTTTTTCTTTCTTTGAAGACCACATACAAATGTTATTGCTTTGAATGTGAATTGCTTTTGAAGAATAAATGGGATCAAAATAGCTGAACAAATAAATTGTTGCTCATTTATGTTTCAATTTGGTGAAAATATGAAGCCATCATGAGAAACGAAACGCCTGATCTATCTTTCAAGGAGGGTCACATACTTACGACATTGATAATTGTCTTTTAAGCCATGGTTGGGAACTGAGATTTCTGATAAAAAAAGTGTGAAGATATTTGCATAAGAAGAGCATTCGCTATAAGATAAGTTAAATGCTTACTCATAGGGTTTGTTTCTCTCCCTCTTCCTTTCTTTCTCTTTATTGGTTTCCTCCTCTATCATTATCTCTTTCTCTCTCTCTCTCTCTCTCTCCCCTCTGTCTCTGTCTCTCTTTCTCTATGATATACCCCTCTCCCTTTCTTTATCCTTCTTAGATTAACTTCATTTTAATATAATTCTCTTACATTCATTTTATAGATAATGATATCATGCAAGTATAATGATAAAATAGTTAATCATAAATACCTTGTATCTACTACCCTCAGATGATTACAGTATATCTATAATCACCCTTTGTTAGTACTCCATTATTCATATTTGAAAAATCAATGAATGTATAAATATGAGAACTTACATGAAAATAAAAGAGTCATTCATTTGATACCTTTCTAAATGAGGTTAAATTCATGTACATGCATTCCTATGTACCAGAAATGTACATACATGTACAGGCATAAATAAATCATATAAAAGTTCAACTCCCTTTACTACTGAAGAAACAACATTCTTGACCAGAAGTAATTTGGGATGATGAAGTTAATATCACTGCAATCATGCACTATGAAACAGGCACATCATATATGTATTAATCTGTAAATATGGATGCTATATGTATGAACATCAAGAGGATGGGTGATAGATATATCAAAATATGAAATTAAAAGGAGTCTGTGATAAATGAAGACCAACACCCAATATGGAGAGTTACAGAAATGACAATCTTTAGACTAAAGACTGTGGTTCAAATTAACTACTGTTCATAATTTCCTGATACCATTATATAACAAAAAAAATTTGAGACCAATTGCTTACACCATCAAAAATGCCAGATGACTAGTTCAGACAATTGGCACAAGAATGACATTGACAGTAGCTGAAGCATTTTCAATAAAAAGAGACCTAACGTCCTACATGGATTTAGACAAGAAATTATGTACAGCATCTTCAATATTTCTAAGTTTTCAAAGGGTGAAAGAAAAAAATGAAGAACCTTTGACGTGATATCATAATAAGTCTTCTGAACCTTATCACTTTAACTCCTTTCATCGTCTTATGCCATATTCCACTAAACCTTAAAAGATTAATGTTGGTCCTTTAGGAGGTGTGTAGTGCCTTGTTAACATGACTCTTACAGCTAGTGATTTATTAATCGATTATGAGTGTGTGACGCATACTATATCCCTCTATCAAGAATCGGCAGTGAGAAAATACTTACGAAAGTGAGCGATGTTTATTGGATAGCTTCTGAGGAACACTTAGGTAGCTGTTACTAATTAAAAGAAACAATGCATGCATTACAGCTAAGGTTTAATACCAAGCAAATGTAGCCTATGTATGGCTGCTGCTAAGTGGAAACAAATATTGGCTGTTCAAATCTGCTTTCCTTGCAAACTTAGGAGCATTTTACAACACACATGTTTGATAAATGTAAGGAGAATCACAGGATTCAAGGAAACAGAGATTGACGAGACAAAGAGCAAATATACTTTTGCAAGTGTGAGCAAGTTTTGGTATATTGTAGGATTGTGCGCACACTGTTTATACATACAAGTACATAACTTATTTTTAAACACCAGACAATTTTTATTTTTTTATTAATACAGACAATAAATCTGGGGCAGAAATCAAGCTTCAGGGGGCATACATGTGCATAACAGTGACAATTTTTGGGTATTTTTGACATCAGAAATAGAGACTACATTTGTCCCTTGTTTCCTTGTGAACCATTACAAACAGAGACACGTGGCACAAACATATCAAATCCATGCACCCAGGTTAGAAAGACTGTCAATAATTCAGGGTGTCACATACAGTTGAAAGCCACAGATAACAGAATGTGATATAAGACTTGAGATTTCAAGTTGTCTTTACTTCTTGTTTATGCCATAACGACATTTCAAATTTCTTTTCTTTTTCTACCTATTCAGTCTTGTCTGTTCTTGTTTTAAGTAGAAAGTGTTGTTTTTTTTTTCTGATGAACTCTGTACAGAGTTTCCAAAAAGGAATAAATTTATGAAGAGCATTTTCGACACTTCCATATATATACAGAGCTCTTTTGAAGGTTTTCAGCATTTAAATTTAACTTCATTATTATTGTTATGTCTTCTTTGCTCTAATGATGATTTACTCCTATAAAAAATATTCAGATTGCCTTCACTTCGAGAATTTTAAGTATGAACAAATGTAGCATTTGGATGAAGCAGATATAGTTACAAGAAAACTAAACCAAAAAGCTCAGACTTTGTCATGTGACATTCACTGATTTGTGACACCTGTGAAATGAGAGCATACTGCTGCATACCATTCCAATACAATGTGCTGGGACCACAAACAAATTTTCCCTTCCATTCACATAATGTGGGTTAAGTTATTCACTATGAACATAACAGACAAAGAAAGAGGACAAAATATACAGTTCCTTATTCTACCCTCAACAATTGCTGTGGTAGACAAAGGAACATCCCTTCACTGCTATTATGTAAAAATAAGTAGAACAGGGGAATATGCATTGGACACCTGTTCTACACATTTTACATAATAGCAGTGAAGGGGGTGTTTCTTTGTCTACCACAGCAATTGTTGAGGGTAGAATGAGGAACTGTATATTTTGTCCGTCATGTTCATAGTGATTGTTTCCTTCATGCAAGATGAACCAAAATAAAGGTGGCAGAGGATATGATGTGCTTCATGCATGGAACATCCATTCAAAACACAACGTCTCACAGGGATTACACAAACACTTACATGGTAAAGAGGGAACTCACACCAGAGCAAACAAAGGAAGACAATTTTGAAATACACCTGTACTCTGCCTCTTTATCTCAGTCATAATTACAGCAAATAATAATAATACTTTTACATTTAACAACTAAATTATTCATACCGTTACCAAATCTTGTAATTTGTAAAATATGTGAACAAATAATTTGTCCCGATTTATGTCTCTTGAGAATGTGCCATATTAAAGCTGACATCTATAAGAATTCAGCAAAGGCCCTAATTCAACCAGTATACCTGTAATTCTTGAGTTACAAAAAATACAAAAAACATCAATTTACTAGGTGTATGAATAATTCAGTTGTTAACTGTATACAGTGCGTCCCAGAAAAACGAAACCGAGATGTATCGATGTTTTATCATAACTTAATCACAACCATAATTAATGAATGATACATATTTGGAAAGCTTAGAGTCTCCTCTTTCAGTTGATGCTACTCACGTGATGCACATTTCACGCATGAGTGATTAAAAGCCATTTGAAGGAAGGAAACCAAAAAGTAATTTGGCGGGCGGTATCTGAATTTCAAAGAAAAATTCATATTTCTAGAAAGTTCATTTTCTGCTCTTTCATATGATACCTCAATCAAGAAAAATGAGCCAGGAATAACAAAGTTCTGTTTGTTTAAAGTAGCCCTTACATTTTCATAATTTTAACAAACGAATTCGTTTTCACTGGGTGCCTGCCGTAGCAAAAAGCAGATTTGACAAAAGACTTAACTCCGTTTCGTTGACAATCAGCCATGCATGAAGACTCTCGTCTACGGCTGATTGTCAACGAAACGGAGTTTAGTCTTTTGTTAATTTCGTTTATTGATACGGCAGGCAGCCAATGAAAACAAATTCGTTTAATAAAATTATGGAAATGCAAGCACTACTTTAAACAAACAGAACTTTGTCATTCCTCGCTCATTTTTCCTGATTGAGGTGTCATATGAAAGGGCAGAAACTCAACTTTTTAGAAATGTGAATTTTTCTTCGAAATTCAGATACCGCCCGCCAAATGTCTTTTTGGTTTCCTTCCTTCAAATTGCTTTTAATCACTCATGCGTGAAATATGCATTACGTGACTAGCATCAACTGAAAGAGGAGACTCTAAGCTTTCCAAATATGTATCATTCATTAATTATGGTTGTGATTTAGTTATGATAATACATCGATACTTCTCGGTTTCGTTTTTTCTGGGATGCACTGTATATTCTAGCAACTCTGAACTGCAAAAAAAAAAAAAAAAAACAGATGTATTATAATTGATAGTACAAAGCTCCCCTCAGAGAAGCATTATACATGGACTGGGCAAACATGCAAAGCCATTTGAGTTTGACAACCTTCCCATTTATCTCTTCCCCAAATCAAATCAAAGAATAGAGCAGAAACGCAGACTTACTCCCTCTCTGGATTAGAGATGATGCTGCTCCGAGAACCCTGTGTGTCCGACGATGTTGATGACGTCGACATGGACGAAAGAGGGCGCCCTGAGTATGTCTGACCTCTCGAGTGCCTTCTAGCAAAAGACTGGATCAACTTGTCATTAGGCGTCAGCGCAAAGTGCTCGATCAACTGAACATTTCGAAAGGTTGAGGGAAGATAAACGCAAGAAAGTAAACATTTCTGTTACAAATGCATTTAACATTGTGAAGCAAAAGTATTTGAAATAGGAAGCCCTTTCCCCAGCTGTTTAAACATGGTTTCACAGCAACTACGCATAAGCTAAGAAAAGAACACAAAAATATAGGCTACTATTTATTTCAAATGAATGACATATGCAAGATATGAAATGATTACAGTTGAAGGCATAAATGACAGAGACACTTTACTTGTAGTTTCTAAAACACAATGTCTCTTTTGGGTTATATAATACGTGAAACTGCAGAGCTTGAAAGACACTGAATGTTTCAAAGAACTGCTTAAACTGTTGAATAGTAATCTTGAGATAACTTGTGATAAAACCCATGAAAGGCATTGTTTAACAATGTTAAATCTGAGATGCATGGCCCTACGTGTTATCAGTGTCTGTGATATGGTGTAATATAGAAGCCCTAAACAAAATTTGCTTCAAAATGATCATGAAGTGCCTCAAAAAAGTAAAAATCTTTGAGTGACAAGATTTACCATACTCATTTTCCCATTAGACTGTAGTGGTATGAAAACCGTTAGGAAAACGCAAAATTTAATTTCAATTTCCAATCATAAATATCTTGATAATAAGAGAGACGATCGGCTTATAAAAGTCATGGGTTCCTGACTGACCTAATCATCATTGCAGCATGAGCTAAATCCAGGATTTCGTTTCAGAATCAGAGACAAAGTTACACAATCCCATTAATAATACTTTGTGCTTTTATAGCGCATTTCATTTCTGTTGACATATCAATTTGATTTACAATATATATCAATAAAATATAACAAGATCATAAAAGGTAGATGAGTAGACAGAAGCATATATAGAAGACAATGAAGTTCTTACAAAGAGAAAAATTATAACATTACTTATCCTTAAGTAATATTGATGTGCTAATTTGAAAAGATGACTTTTGAGTTTAGATATGAATGTTTCAGTATTGGATATACAGTGTAGAGAGTTTGGGAGAGTATTCCATATGAAAGGTGCTCGTTCGTTCGTGTCTCCTTAGATCAAGATTAATGTAAATTTTGATCTTCGGAGTAGTTATATGGTGCTATATGAGTGAAAGCCCTATCACCATATGCCTTTGTTCTGCCTCTCTTAGCTACAAGGAGGTGTGGACATGCAGAACGCAAGGAAGATACTTGACAATCATCTATTATGTCCTACCTTCTTGCCATAACGCTCTTCAACGATCTGTCTTCGTTTTTGGTACTGATCTTCCATCTTTCGTTGGAAGGGTCCGAGGTCTTCAGACATCTTGTTTCTGTGTAACGTCAGACCCAGCTCTACCAGAGGGATCTGAACACAAATGAAATATGTGTAAGGTTGCCAAGTGTAACACACATCACAAGAGATAACGACAAAAAATATATATATATTTATTTCACACAAAAGTATTATTCAAAACCAAATTATGAACTTCCAAAATGTTAACCTATGACATACCATCAGTATTGATTCAGTTTAAAATATTGCCCTCCATTTGTACAGATTTAGAAAGGAAACATTGGGGCCCTCTTATGCAGGGGAAATTCGATTAGATCAAACTTGATTTAAACTTAGTAAACTTTTTTCCCTTTGTTTTACAGCATATTTGTACATTAGTATTTTATGCGATATGAAAAATGAAGAAAAAAAAGCTTTTATAGAGTGTGTATTGATGCAAATATCCAATCTTTACAAAGAGGTAGCAATATGGATGTTTCAGAGAATGTCTGTACAGTGCGTCCCAGAAAAAACGAAACCGAGAAGTATCGATGTTTTATCATAACTTAATCACAACCATAATTAATGAATGATACATATTTGGAAAGCTTAGAGTCTCCTCTTTCAGTTGATGCTACTTAGATGATGCATATTTCACGCATGAGTGATTAAAAGCAATTTGAAGGAAGGAAACCAAAAAGACATCTGGCGGGCGGTATCTGAATTTCGAAGAAAAATTAACATTTCTAGAAAGTTGAGTTTCTGCCCTTTCATATGACACCTCAATCATGAAAAATGAGCAAGGAATGACAAAGTTCTGTTTGTTTAAAGTAGTGCTTGCATTTCCATAATTTTATTAAACGAATTCGTTTTCACTGGCTGCCTGCCGTATCAATAAACGAAATTAACAAAAGACTTAACTCTGTTTCGTTGACAATCAGCCGTAGACGAGAGTCTTCATGCATGGCTGATTGTCAACGAAACGGAGTTAAGTCTTTTGTCAAATCTGCTTTTTGCTACGGCAGGCACCCAGTGAAAACGAATTCGTTTGTTAAAATTATGAATATGTAAGGGCTACTTTAAACAAACAGAACTTTGTTATTCCTCGCTCATTTTTCCTGATTGAGGTGTCATATGAAAGGGCAGAAACTCAACTTTCTAGAAATGTTAATTTTTCTTCGAAATTCAGATACCGCCCGCCAGATGTCTTTTTGGTTTCCTTCCTTCAAATTGCTTTTAATCACCCATGCGTGAAATATGCATCATCTAAGTAGCATCAACTGAAAGAGGAGACTCTAAGCTTTCCAAATATGTATCATTCATTAATTATGGTTGTGATTAAGTTATGATAAAACATCGATACTTCTCGGTTTCGTTTTTTCTGGGACGCACTGTATAGTAGTTTTGTTTGAAATCTACAAATTACCTGTTCAGCAAAGAGCTCCTTGAGTCTTGATATATGGATAGCATCTTCAGGATGTTGAGCTACATAGTCCTCCACACAGAAAGCCTGCAAGAAAACACATCAAGAGCAACTATTATCTAATATTTCTGTATGACTTCTCCTGCAGTAATAGTGTGTATGATAGTTGGACAAAAAAAACTGTGGATCAAGTTTCAAACAAGCTGATCATTTCTGATCATCCTCTTAAGAATAATTTTTAAAAGTCATAGAGGTTTTTTAAACAAATTCTCCAGTTATGAATTTTGCTTCTAAGTTTCTACTGTTAACCATAAGATGGCATCACAGTTGCATGACTACTTACAATTTGAGTAAAAGAGTCTCAACCAAACCTTTTCATATTTCATGAAAACAATTTTTTTCTCAATTTAAAATACACTTTATAAGATATCATAAATAGAAATTGAATAATTTATTTATTTTTATTTATTTATTTATTCAATTTCCAGGTACATGTATAAACAAAATAGCAATGACAACGCAGAGCATATAACATGAAAAAGTTACAAGACAGTGAAAATGCCACCAGCGGACGCCTGAGGATTACCTAAAAGAATTTCCATTCTTTCATGAGGTTCTCCACGCCAGCTGATGTTACATGTGAATAGTTTTAAGAAGTAACAGCAAAATAACATAACATACCAGAATTCAAGTACATCCATCAAGCACAATACTGAATTTCTAACATCAGTCATCAAGTATGAATTCCTATGATTTTAGTGACACTGTCATTTTCTAGATTAAAGGAATCCGGTAACTTTGTCTTAGATCCTTTAAAAAAATCCTTGATTTAGATCATGCTGCAATGATAGTTATAAACCTTTAGGTCAGTCAGGAACCCCATGAGTTTTACAACCCGGTCGCCTGTCTGATTATCAAGATATTTATGATTGAAAACGAGTATGGTAAAGCCGGTCACTCACAGGTTTTTACTTTTTTGAGGCACTTCTTGATCATTTTGAAGCGCAATTTATGTAGGGCTTCACTATAACACCATATCACAGACACTGATAACACATAGGGCCATGCATCTCAGATTTAACATTGTTAAACGATCCCTTTAAAAAAATATTTAAAAATTCTCACCCTCTCGTACATGACCGGTCCACCCATGACAGCAGAGTCAATGACACCATTGAGCTGGAGACTCAGAGGGTTGATGGGAAGGTTCTGATCTTCTTCATGCTGGATGATTAGCGCCCTCAACTTACGATTTACATCTTCCATGTTCTCAATCGCATTCTGGATAGGGCTCAATTCCTCCTGTTTGTCAAACGAGTCAAATGTAGTCGTACAGCATTATAGTTATAGAAGTATGACTGATAATTCTCTCAAATAACGAAACATTCATATTGTATGTTATAGGAAAACATACATTTACGTTGACATCGCTGTTCATGAAATCATTTTTCATTTTTAATATTTAAAATTTTACATCAGATAGTGTTTAATATTTTTACAAATATATTTTTCAAAAGGCAGAAAATTATGAGGGCGACATTTTATGCTGAGAACAAAATTATTATTAACTTACAAGAATTTCCTTTTACAATTTTCAATTTTCCTTTACTCAGCAGAAGATATATAACACAATCAATGGCTAATCCTGTTTGTATCCTAGATATAACAAGGATTCATGTTTATACAGTCAAACCTGCTTTAGTGACCACCTGTATAGAAAGACCACCTGTCTACAAAGACCACATTTTTGTTTCCCTTGAAAGTGGTTCCTCATTGAAACATGTATTAAAAGAACCTGTAAATAGAGACCACCTGCCTATAAAGACCACTTTTCTTGTCTCCCTTGGGTGGTCTTTATAGACAGATTTCGCTGTAATACATTTGAACATTTCAACTAATGATAAACATAAAACCCTAAACTAACTCAACCAATGCAGGCAACTAATGCATGATGGTCTGCACATCGGTTTTTGCGCAGTATTTTTAAAGACCGTCAATACTACTGGGCCAGAAGGGATTAGACCACACAGCGAGGTCACTGACAGGTGGCTATCTCATTAACTCAGCTTTCAACATAAGAAAAAGAGGATCATGGGGGACCAACAGGCACCGATTGGGTAAGTTTTCTATATAGAGGGAGTAAGTAGCTACAAGTAGGACAGTGGGGCTTTAAGACAAGATAGATAAGATGGGAGTTGAACTTACCGTACACGATTCCACGACCTCAAACCATCTCAGGTTACCAGGTAGCTTGTACTCTGTTGTGAAATGAGTCCTCTCAATCCACATAGTCTGTCAAATCAAGAATCATAAGAGGACGCAAACATTACATTAATTTACAGCTCTATGAATTTTGCAAATAATAATAATATTAATAGCTCGTTCTTATATAGCACTTTTTCAGGACCAGAGGCCCTCTCAAAGCGCTTTACAGATAAGTATATTATTACCCCGGTCATTGGATTCAGGCTTACCCGCACACAATGTATGCACATTCTCCACTCCCTGGGGAGCATTCCAACCAGGCGTCATTTTTACAAGCGCACACTTGCTAATTTAACCACATTAGCTTTCGTATCCTACCGGGTACCCATTTAACACCTGGGTGGAGAGTGGCAAATGTAGATCAATGTCTTGCCAAAGGACATTAGTGCTGCGGCGGGACTTGAACCATGGATGTTGTAGAACGGGGGGAGGCGCGATAGCTTGGTGGTATAGTATAGTCCTGTAACCTGGAGGTCCTTCGTTCAAAACCTAATCAATGCGCTTGTGCCCTTTGGTAAAGCATTAATCCTCATTACCAAGTCCCTCAGAGAGGACTTAGAGCCGTCGGTCCCCTGGTTGTTTGCTTACAAGCTTTCTTAGCAGTCAGGTAAAACAATCATTAAACAAATGTTTGCAAATGGATGTTGTAGAACACTATACAAATGGCTCAATTGTATATAAGACGGGCAAATATTTATTGACACTAAATTGTTGCTTCAATGCTAAGACTAAATTCTTTGGTGAGAGAATAGAAAGACGCAACTTCCAACTCAACACCTTAACCCTATCTTAACTGGGCTATTTCAGACCAGGTTTTTACTGGGGGGGGGGTCAATTTGACCCCCCCCTAAGATCTCGGCCGTTTCACCGCCGATCGCCGCGAAAATTTGCATGCATGTCAAGTGAAGTGTATAGAATACTATGGTAATTTCAAATTTTGAAAAATTCCCTCATTTGCATATTTATGGTAATTTATGCAAATAAGATCATGAAATTCACATTTCTGCGCATAAATCATAGATTATTCATATTTAAGTATTCTTT
This sequence comes from Strongylocentrotus droebachiensis, assembly GCA_035222895.1. NCBI lineage: Eukaryota > Metazoa > Echinodermata > Echinoidea > Camarodonta > Strongylocentrotidae > Strongylocentrotus > Strongylocentrotus droebachiensis. Next base: position 51,401 of record JAVYIG010006110.1, read on the forward strand.
TTCACTACATATATTTAATAGACCATTTGGAATAATAGTACAACACAAAAAATTGGAAGAGCCAGGTTATTCCTTATGTTATCTCTTGTTTTTATAATTTCTTATGTATTTCATTGTTTTTTTAACTTATGTATTTTATCGTTTTTTTTGTTTTATTTCATTTATAACTACAATTCAACTATTTTGACCCCAAAACAAACATCTAAACTTTAAACAAGACTGAATAACCAATGTTTTATCTATTTTTAGGAAAAATGACTTTTACATATGTTTTGTACACAAATCACGAAAATGAGCAATTTTCGGGCTGACATGCAAAGACAAAAGGTCATGAGACCTTGTAACAGTAGGTCCGATTTTCGAAAAAATTGTTTTAAAAGATGCGTAAGACTCGAAAGTAAAAAGTCATGAAAGGAAAATTTTATATCTGCCGCGGTTTCGGAGCAGTCGCGAAATTTCTACAGGGGGGGGTCAAATTGACCCCCCCCCAGTTGAGATAGGGTTAAGGCTGTGTTCAAGAAATTATACATATTCATTACAATAGTACTTTAAAACCAATGCATCTGGTAATATTGAAGGAGATAAGAATATTTTTTTAGGGGGAAAATAAGTCTCACACAAGAGTGGTGGACAACATGAACATTCTCGAGCCTGAACGATTGGACCTTAAAACAAACTTAAAAAGCACTGAAGACAATTCATGCAAAACAAACATGTAGATAATGTAATTATTTAATAATTCAAACAATAAAAACAAAACTAAAGGTTGACTTATATGACCCACCTTGAACTCATTTTCTCTGTCTTTCTGTTCTTTGTGAAACGGTCTTGAGTAGGTGAACTTTTGCACTTCATTTACAGAGTAGTAGCTGGAAAGAAAGGATGAAGTTCATCATAGAGTTATTCTTTATTACTCATTTAAGTTAGCATTATAGGTAGTCTTCAGTTCATAAACAGTAAAATCTTACAAAATCACAACAAGTCACTTTGGTAAAATCTCTGAATAGTAATAGTGAACTTTTAGCCAGGGTTTTTTCTTACTTTCTACACAAGTTAAATGCATCCATCAACATCTACAGGTTTGCCTTATCATATTTAACTTATAACGACGACTTTCAGGAACTTAGAACTGCATTGATTCTTTGAAATGCTAGAGCGCCGCAATGGCAGCACAGCTAAAGCCGGGGTAATAATCTCCAAGTTTTGAAGCGCTTAGTGATTCTAATAAGCGCTATATAAAAAACGGAGTATTATTATTATTTTTATTATTTGGACTGTAAAACAAAGATTGTTTAAATTAACTAACCTCAGGATCTGCTCACTAATGTTCTTTCCTCTGAATTCTTTCTTGTTATCTCGCTTGGGCTGCACAGGTACAATTTGCAGGACTAGTAAACATTTGAATTAAGGAGTGCTTATAATCAAAACAAATTGAATCAAATCATATTATTCAAATAGAATCCACAATATTGGATTATCTTCAATATACTTGATATTAAAGTTATTATTTACGATTAGAAATATACAGTTAAAATGAATACATTTTGAAGAAAGAATTTGAGTGTACTACATTTATTCATGACATAATCTTAATACAATATTCTTAGATTTTTTTTCTTCATCATTTCAAATTCTTTGGGACCATAGTCTTAAAACATTATTGCCTCATCTTCAGGTTAAACCATACATTCAATTATTTACACTGAATATCCAACCAGGGTTGCTGTAACACAAATTTATGAATCATGAAATCTCAGTTCAGACAAAACTATTCAACGTGTTTATGAAAATGTGGAGAGAAAAAAAAGAGGTGATTATAGATCGCTATAATTGAACAGTTGATGCAAGGGCTAAAACATAAGGTGATGGTGGGATGGAGGTAATAGGAGGGGGGAACAGATTGCTGAAAAGGATACTTTGTCCCTTGGTTTCAAAGAGCTCCTTGTCAGGGGGTGTGGTCTTGTTGAGAAGGGTTGCACTCGGATACAGCTGCTGTTGCCTAGCAACAAAGTCTGCTAGTCTCTCATACTCTTTCCCCCTGTAGATGAACACTCGATTCTGCAATACAAGAAAATTACAGGTTTCTTTCGCAATAAATAATGCACAATGACATAAAGACTTATCTTAGTAACATATTCAGACAGGTTGATCTGACACCTGTAAAGGAAACTGATTCTAATCTACCCCCTCCCCAAGCCCCTTCTGCTTACAAATAAAATTGATGAAAAAACACCACCCTGATATCTTATATAATGGATTGGGGAGGTGATGGCTGATTTAAAACAATCCTAGCTCTTCAATCTACATTCTCTATGTGACTAAAATGTTTTGACTTAAATCTTATTCAAATAAAACAACGCAATACTGGTCCATTGTAAATGGGTTTTGGGCTTTCTGTTTTGATTTCTGTCTCATTAAAGATAAAGTTGAGTTCTGGTCATGCGGTTGCATACCGAAAGAAAAGGTGTGGATTGGGTCTGAAAAAGTTGATCATGTACATGTAGCATGTAAGTATTGGTGCAAGGTTCTGGAGTCATCAAAATCATAATAAATTTGGCCCAGTCTTGGTAAAGTAACAAGCACTGTACACAGAAAGATGTATATGGGACTACACAAATAGTGCCGGGCCTACTAACCTTGATTTCCTTATCTTTCTATGCTCATTACTCAGCCAGGATACATTTTCTACCAAAATTGTTTGGCACATGAAATTTATTTGTAATCTTGAACATTCAGTGTAAGTTTCGTTTGATTCTGGGGGAATTCATTTTTTTTTTTTACCAGAACTCAAGTTTATCTTTAAACTGAGCTTCATCCATACTTAATGCAAGGGTCACTCTGTGGCCTGGACCCACCCTCCTCAGAGGTCGCCAAATATCGACGTCGACTCGACGCCTAAGCCTGACCCTGACCTATTTGTTGTTGTAGTGAAGTCCTAACGTTCGTTTTTCTTCATTGGGTGAAGCTTTACTATACAAATTGATGAAATGTGTGAAGCTTTGACGAGTAATTTGTTTTTTCTGGTGATGTGACATCGAATCCAATCGGTCGCCTTGTTTGTTCAGGTGATGTGACATCGAAGCCACTACCGGTCGCGTCGAAAATATGTCGAAATCATGTCGAAATCGTGCGTTTCAAAACAACTATTTAATTTTTATTCCGGTCACTCATGCACTCGCAGAGTGATCGTCCTGAGGTCACCGAACTTTTCTCCAGCGAAACTGATTTCGAGATTTCACGAGATCGTTTTCGAGTAGTCTACTAGTCTCCTACACATAACTAGTTGCGTGAGTATTCGCAGTATACGTGCCTGAAAGGCCAGCCTCAAGTCTGGAAACGAGACTAGTAGCCTACGAGCTGTCGGTATTGTACCCAGCATGCGCAGCGCAGATCGTGCCAAGTTTTGGCCCCAAGTTTTTGCGAGGTGAGTTGAAAAAAAATAGAAAGTTCAGAGTTTTCCGATCATTTTGAGACGGTACTACTCCGACCCTGTTTTACGATTGATTATTAACGAAATCTGTGCATAAAACTTAGCCTATATTTTCGCGAGATTGACTGGTTGACTTGGTACTTATTGAGCAGTATGGATTTACTATCATGACTATAGACCATTGCAGTCATGGTCTACTATTATAAGTAAACATTGGTGGAGCTTGATTTCAAAACGTGAAGCTTGAAATATGTAATGGCCAATATGGTGAAACAGTGGTGAAGCTTGAACTATGCAAATGGCCAGTATGGTGAAACAGTGGTGAAGCTTCAGACCGGCCGAAAACTAAGCCTCACCTATGGAAAACTGACACAAGTGAAGCCTCACCTATGTAAAACTGACAAAAGTGAAGCATCACCTATGCAAATAATTCAAAGGGTGAAGCCTGGACTAACACATTTGCTGATAAGAGTGATGCTTTGCCTTTGTTTTTTGTAAAGCACATGAAGTGATGGTGAAACCCTGAGGTTACAAATAATTGGCTTAGGTGAAGAAAGGTGATGACCTGAGGAGGGGGGGGTCCAGGCCACAGAGTGACGCCTGCATAACAGGTGCTAGATATTCTCTCTTCTAACTGATACTACCAAGGCAATGTCTGCAATAGAGTAACTCACCTTCAGGAAAGCTGGAAAGCCTTGTCCAATGTACCAGACCTTGAAGTACTCCGGTGATGGTCGGGGCACCTTCATGATGTTGTCATACAAGGTGGCCTGCCGCCTCTGTCAAGCATACAAACACAGCAAACGTTAGGAAGGGTAAATACTTATTTCTATGGTTCTGTTTCAAGGTAATAGTTTCAGAAATATTTGGACATATTGGTCTGAATACATATTTGAATACTGGATATTTTGTGACGTTGGTGTTGGTGCATATTTTAAGGATATGGATGCAATACCAATTCAAATTAAGAAGGTACAGGTCTCGGGAGGCTTTTCAAATAAAATCTTGATTTCAATACTGTGATCTTAAATTTAGACATACACTCAGATCTTGGTTAAAAGACATATTCTGAGGTCTATGTCTCCAGACTTACTTTATCAAAAGATATATTTTCTAATTATTACCTATACAAGCTACTTTTACCATGCAATTCAAATACATATTTTGCCCAGTATGATTTTAGTAAGGGCAATATTTCCTGGTATTTCCCTCAAGGCCAGTCAATATTTATATAATATGGACTGGCCTTGAGGGAGATCCATGGTATTTCGAAGTTGTCACACTTAACAAATTTTCGCTCTTCCTTCGTGGTTTTTTGTTCAATATTCGCCCGCGTTAGCAGTCAGTTCAAGTTTTAACGTATTTCGTCGGATAGATGAACTACCGTGCTTCTGCCTTTAATAAGTTTTAGATATCACATATATTTCCCAAACTAGACTCATATTGCCCCGAGTCAAAGATGAGGGCAATATGGGTCTTTTGGGGCAATATATGTGGTATCTACCGAAAGTTAGGCCAGTCAATAATAATATAAAATATTCTCTCATAATTGAAGTCTCAGAATTATAAACCATGATCCTAAAAATTAAACTAAATAAAAGAAAAAGGTCTCCTGACTCACCAGTATTTCACTCATCTGAACATAGTCAAATGTCTCCTTCTCGTATTGATTGCACAACTCCTTGCATAGGGCTATTCCCCTCTCCCACATCTAAATGGTGATAGAAAAGCAATCAATTAGTTCATTTTATCATTAAAATATGAGGGGTTTTTTAATGTTTGTTTTTTTAATACAGCAATTTTGTATAATCTGGCCTTTTAAATTGATAAACGTTTTGTCATCTACATGAAGCAATACATAATAGTATAAATGCCAAACTACATGTACAAATGTTATACCACAAATGATAAGGTGGTTATTAAATAAAAAGGTTTGTATCACCAAAAAATATACAAAATCAGAAATCTGTTTTTGATACATGTATGTACACGTTATTGGATATTGTGTAGAGCATTGTATTTTTTTCACAGAATAGGACTTGATAAAACTAAAAGTGCTGTATCTTTACAATCATGACTAAGAAAAATGAGAGTAGTCTGTATCACAAACACTTTCATGAAGTTTCCTAAAGTGTTCCTATTCATTCCAATTCATAGTACACATAAATGGAATGTAATCATCATTATCAATGTTAAAAGCAATAGCTATGCTCTTATCAAAGAATTTAATGACGTCATAGTAGAATACTTCTTTGAGTTGTCTACAGTGATTCATATACAACATGTGGTACATAGTAACCAAATATAACATGCACTGAGAGGCTCTAGTTGAAATTATGGATCGAGGTGGCAGGAATAGCACTCTTTTCTGAGGGGCGTAGCCCTAAAGAAACAGTTCTATTTCTGTCGCGGAGGAATCCATAATTCTACTAGTGGCTTGAAATAGTGCATGATGTATTTGTTTTATATTCTCGATGGTCTGCTTTGTCTAGAGGACTAAGCAATAATAGGTAGATACATTGATTTATTGAGGTAAATGATAATTTCTCTTAGCACATCTATGACGTCATCCATGGTATAGAACACTATACCATGGATGACGTCACAGTTTATAAGATGATGAAGCGGATCCTAATCAAATGATTGGTTGAGAGCGTACACGTGACCAAGCATTTATTTTCCCTAACACGTAAATTTACTAAAGACACATAGACAGGTCATTAGTAAAATCATGTTATAAAACATCATTTTATAAAACATATAAAACATCATCTTATAAAGCAAATAATACACATCATTTTGTTAGGGCATTAGTAAAAAAATTACCCACGCTCGGTACCTTCAAAACGTGTTAGACTGTTCCAAAGGTACCTTGAGTGGGTAATTCTTACTAATGCCCTCACTGCTGTGTATTATTTGTATAACAGCACATTTTTCTTATCGATAACATCATAGCAATGTTATGTTTGGTCACATGACCAATCACTGAAGAGGATTTCATTAATAACAAATAAAAAATGAATATCATCATTATCATTGTAGGTATTTTTTCTTACCTTTCCCTTGTCAAAGAATTCAATGATGTCATAGTAGATTACTTCCTTGAGTTGTCTTTCAGTCATGGCTTCAGGGTACTTATCACTGGACGTCAGCAATGGAGAGTCTGACCACTGCACATGGGGTAGAAATCAAACATGTGGTTATTTTACTTGACTGCTAAGAAAGCATAAATGCTTGTAAGTAATGCTACGGTCACAAAGGTTTGTACGAACGATAATTACGTATTAATCTCTGTTTTTCCATTGTCTTCCCAAATTTCCATTGTAGCAGTTCGTAATGGCATTTGTGACCCGAGGCTTTAGCAACCAGACGGCCGACGGCTTTAGGTCCTCTCCGAGGGACCTGGTAATGAAGATTAATACCTTACCAAAGGGCACTAGCGCATCGGCTTGGTTTCGAACCCGGGTCACCGGATCACTGCTCTACCGACTGAGCTATCGCGCCTCCTCAAGATAACTCGTTACCGTCTTATCAAGACCATAGCACTGGCAAAATCCAATGACTGAAACATTGTGTGCGCTTCATATTTCTATATCTTATAACAAAGATGTGTCATTACTGACCGCTTAAAGGTTTTGTTTGCATGGGTGCAGCTTCTTTTGTTCAATTGCACTTGCGTAAAATGACTCGTAACATTGTTGAAGGTTGATGAAAAAAATGTGTAATTTTTGTATGAAATATTACTTATTGTATTCCCTCTACTGTACTTACCCTCTAACAGACAAAAAATCCTGAGAAAATTTTCAAACCACAAAGATATTCATGGTTTTCTTTGAAGACGTTACTGTGCAACACCCTCTTAAAGTGATTAAGAGTAAATTCTCCCAACCATTTATGAATTTTCCCAACCGGTTTTCTTTGAAAATAAGACATAAGACAGGCTTTTAAAAATCTGTCAACACTTAAATGTCTGGAATGGTACATGTATATAGATTCATAGCTTTGTGATGAATTACATTCACCTAAAATGTAATTAAATTGTAATAATATAGTTAGGTGAATATAATTGGTGGATCAGATCAGGTTTTCGCAATTTTTATCATTAATAATGGTCCGTTTTCACTCAAACTTTCAGATTATTTTAAATTGTACACCTAGCATTAAAGTCACTACTTTATCATTAATAATGGTCCGTTTTCACTCAAACTTTCAGATTATTTTAAATTGTACACCTAGCATTAAAGTCACTACTTTAGCACCATTTTCTCTCATCTGAACAATGTTACAGAGTCTCTTTAATGCTTTGCATGCCAACCAACATGGTCAATTGGATAGTTGATATTGTCAGGTTAGAATTCTTTACATGTTGAGCGAAATTATTGCCATTTGAATGACTTGCATGATTTGCAAAGAGAGAACAAATTGAGAATGGCATCATGATACTACATAATAAGATAATTTGAATTGATATGTTCAGCAATAGCTTGGAACTCCCTCTGCACTACAGCAGTTCTCATTCTTCTTTGTATCGGCTTGTAACTGCACCGTGAAGTCGGCGTCTTTGTGGTTATCACAGTCAGTTTGAACTCTTCTTTAAGTACATTTCTTAAAGGGATTGGGCAACATTGCCTCAGATTCTGAAAAAAAATCCTGGATTTAGCTCATGCTGCAATCATAATTTTAAACCTTTAGGTCAGTCAGGAATCCCATGACTTTTACAAGCCGATCACCTGTCTGATTATCAAGATATTTATGATTGGAAATCGAAATCATTTTTTGCGTTTGCCAAACGGTTTTCATAACACTACAGTCTATTGGGGAAAACGAGTATGGTAAAACCGGTCACTCAAAGATTTTTACTTTTTGAGGCACTTCATGATCACTTTAAAACGCTTTTTTTTTAGGGCTTCAATATTACCCCATATCACAGACACTGATAACACATAGGGCCATGCATCCCCGATTTAACATTGTTAAACAATGCCTTAAACACTTTCTTTAAATTTTGAAGCAAAGATTGAAAAGCTGTACCTTGATCCTATCTGCTTGTAACTGCAGCGTGAAGCCGGCTTCCGTGTAGTTATCACATTCCAGATGTAAATCACAGAGTTTGTAGAGGTAGCGTGTATACATGTCTTGTCTGTCCATGTCTTTGTAGAAGTTCTGCACAAGAGATTAGAAACAAAGTTACCAAGAGATAGGCTAAGGTACATGTATATGGCTACACTTCATGGAGACAACTTGCTCCAGTAAGTCATTAAAAGGTGAAACTTGGCAAAATGGCTGCAAACTCACTAAATTTTGGGCACTCAACTACAAACTAAATTGTACAGCACAATAATTGTCAGGATCACAAAAGATTAAACCAGCTAGATTTAACCCATTATTTACAGCTACTGGGCAGTTACACAACTACAGAGCTGGATCATGGAAGTGATAGCAAACAAAAAGCACATATCGTAATAGCTCTCTAACATTTTGCTACATTAATAATAATAATAATAATAATACAGACATTATAACGCGCAACATATCCACCCAGAGGATGCTCAAAGCGCTTACAATGAGCTACATAATATACTTAGATACAATTTTGCTTACATTACATTATACATGGTTAAAAAAAAGGTGATATTAGTTAAAGTTGGCCATTAGATGAGGGTTTCCTACTAAACTTGCATACATAGAAAGCTTCATGACAAAAATAACAAAGGGTTTACTTTCCCTATGCATATGAATATGTGTGAAATTTATATATTACGGCTAAAAAGAAACACAGCAATTGGTCTATGTAGACAGCTGGCCTTTATGACAAGATTTTAATAAGAAAACTACTCAGGTATGCAATAAAGAAGGCCTCTATAGAACAGGCGGTCACTAGAGGAGGATTGACTAACCAAGAGATTGACAATGCAGCTCATTCTGTTCTCCTTGTTGTCTGTATGTATGATTGCCCGGTAGTCTAGAAGTCTGTCCAGCAGCTTCGTCACCAGGTTCACAAAGTGCACACCACTCTGATTTAAGTACTGATGCTTTCCACAGAAATCACACAGGCTGCATCAAACAATCAAATTAAAAAGTGAACATACATTTATATGCAGCAAAATAAAACTTGTCATGTTAACAGACCCAAAGTTCTAGCTCAAAAATACCCAGAAATCGTAATTGTAAAATCAGCCCAATTGAAAGATGTGAAGAAAAGACTATACAAGTGAGGAATTTAGGGGGGAATGATTTACAAATGAAGTTGAGCTGCACCTGTCAGCTACTATGAACACTGAACAAATAATGCTTTGCCTTTTATCTCAGCGAGTTATCTCAGACTTTATTTGTCCCAAGTAATATTTTTTTTTTTAATGATGCAAAACATTTAGGACACAATTCTTTACATTTGCTACAAATCGTTACTGAACCTAATTATGAGTAAACACTGGTTACCTAATACTTATCTAAATATAGCAGTGAAACCTTATTGTAACTTGCTGATTGGATATGGGTTGGTATAAAGCATGATTCCACTCCAGGGGGGTGTTTCACAAAGATCCTAAGTTGAACTTATCTCTAAGTTGGACTTAACAATTATGGAAAGCCGTTAGCATCTATGAAAATATTTTTTTTTTTTAAAGCAATAAAATGTTGATTCAAATCATACATATTTTCTATTATCAAGGAGATTTCATGTTCTTGATGTGGAATTTATAAAAAGTCTAAAATATTTAATTTTTGCTTTTGAATATATTTTATTATAAGGCTACAAATGGCTCTCCATAATTGTTAAGTCCAACTTAGAGATAAGTTCAACTTAGGATCTTTGTGAAACACCCCCCGGTTCAAAATGTAAACCGACTTACATTTCTTTGAAGAGACCTTTGAAGGATAAATCCCCACGTCCGCCTTCTACCAGCGCATCTAGCTGACCTATGATCTCTCGCTCAAACTGTAACATTAAGGAAGAAAGGATTTGTGTCACATCAAAATTGAATTTGGAGGGAAAACAAACAAACAATAACTGGACCCCATCTTGCTCAAACTGTATCATTATAAAGGAAGAAAGGATTTGTTTTATAACAATTAATTTTTTTAGAAAACAAACAAACAAATAATCAATAGGTCCCATTTTAAACAGAGTTGTGATTGACGAAAAAACAAAATCAATGGGGAGACCTTCAACCCATAGCAAGATTACAATTGGCTGTTGTTAACGTTAAGAGTTGCAACTAATATCACGCTCAAGCTGTACTTGATCTGGATCGACTCTTACTAAAATGAGGCTCAAAGAACGTTGCTACTTTGTGGACCCCTGCTAATGTCAATCCCTTGAGATAGCAAATATTTGTCTTCTGTTTGTATGTATGTATTGTCTACCTGACATCATTGCTCAAATGCACAATACCAATATGTAATTGTCAAGATTCAAGGCAGGAGGAAATGTTTTCACGGCATAAAAATCATTGGCTATTATAAGATGACGTGGATCCTAATCAAATGATTGGTTGAGAATTCCGAAAGAGTTGCGAAATTGGACCACTTCAAAGCTTCACTCAAAACTCACATCTTCCTTCAGACATTTAAATGCTAATTTTATTGGAGGAGCTCGCGCCTTTGAATGTTTTCTGAAACAGATATATGGCGCCATACAAATGCTGTTCATCGTCATCATCATAACCAGGCATTTATTTTGACTAACACGTTATTCGGATAATGACCGGTCATTATTAAATGCTAATGACCGGTCATTATTAAAATCATGCTATAAAACATCATTTTATAAAACAAATACCAGGCATTTATTTAGACTAACACGTAATTCGGATAATGACCGGTCATTATCAAATGCTAATGACCGGTCATTAGTAAAATCATGCTATAAAACATCATTTTATAAAACAAATACCAGGCATTTATTTTGACTAACACGTAATTCGGATAATAACCGGTCATTATCAAATGCTAATGACCGGTCATTAGTAAAATCATGCTATAAAACATCATTTTATGAAACAAATACTCACCATCTTGAAGTTATTCTTGATGCTGAACTCACAGTTGATCATATCAAAGAAGATGGGGATGGTAGCCTTCCGAAGCTCCACCTCCGGTACCAAGGCAACCTCCAGGAATGGACCAATCAGACCAGGGATGAACTTGATCTTGTTCTTACCGAGATAGTTCCACATGGTACGGATGATCTCAAACGAGACCTCTCTCCTCATGTCTCCATACCTGTAGGGGGCATCAATATATCAAGAATGAAGTTAGATCTGTTGATCATTATGCACAATTAACAACAACAAAAAGAAAACAAATTTATAACACTAAAAGTTGATAGCCATAAAGGTATACAATCAGTGATTGTTAGATTAAAAAATGTCAGGTTTTGACTAATATTGATGGGATATACATGTATGGTCTTTGTCCAGTATGCCATTAAATGACGATCCAGCAACAATTTCTCTGCGGCCACATTTCAAACCTAGTAAAATTCCCAATATCAAAACTGATCAAACACTTTACCTAACCACTACCCTCTAACTTGTTAGCTCTCAGCCTAACCTATAAACCAATCTCTTCCCAAAGTCTAACTTCATCTCACAGACAAACAATGCCTGTAGTAAATTTTGCCAGCACACTGAGCATTAATGTCCGATGTACATCCCAGATAATGGAGAGGTCGGACACACTTGATGAGAATCCATGTACATTTATAGTTTAAAGGTAATACAAAGTTTTGGGAAATTTTGAAAATTGGGTGGATAGTGAATTTTAACAATTTGGATACCCTGTGGATGTATTATAAGCACTAGAAAATTAAGCCCCTAAAACAATTCTGCTTTTGAGGAAAATTGAATATAAAAATTTACCAGTGCTCCCGGTAAATTTGAATAAATTTCAAATAGCGCCTACGGCCTTACAATGGTAGCTACGAGTCGACCATGAAAATCTCAGAATATGTAGATGTGATATATAATTTCCAAACGGGAGTAGCTAATCGGTCGATTTTAGTCAATAAACATTTATAGCTTAATTAATATCTTGACCTTGAAAGGGAGCTATACAACATAAAGAGTTTATTATTCATAATTTCATAACTTTAGACTCAATTTCTACCGCGATAACGATCCCTGAATATTGTACGATCGCATACGCTTCCAATTTGTTCATACCTTTAAGGATTGGAAATATTGATGTGATATAAATAATCATCAAATTTATCATGAATTCAATTCAATTAAGTTTATTAATTTCCCTAAAAATCACATTACAAGAACACATACATTTGCAAAAGGTACTTTAAATAACATGCAAAATCTTTCACTAGAATATACATAAGTACATTAAAATATTAAACAATAATGGAAAAAGGGAAGTTATAAAAGCCCAAATAAATGAGTTTGTCAAGATATCTCCCAAAAAATAATTAAACAAAATGTGATGAACATATTCAAGATTTGAAATTAAATGAACTTATTTTGCCCCAAAGAAAACTTGTATAACAACAGAAACAAAACAAAAAACCATACAAGCCCTAAAAATAAACACATCCACACACATATGAAGTGGAAAATTAACTGACCTGTCAATGATGTTATTGCGTTTGGTTTGTAAGAGGTTCTCAAGCTGCAAGGAATCTTGGGTAACAAAGGCTACGGACAGATGAAAGAAGTTATTCCAGAGCTGGAATTCAAAGTCCTCGATGCGCACAAAGGAGCGGTGAAGAACTCTGGCAAACTGCTTCATCGAATTGAGGATCACACTGTCAAACAAATAATATAGTTCAAATCAAATGAAATTTGAAATTATTTTATTCAGCATCTAATGGGCTAAAAAAAAAAAAAAATGTTGTATTGCCCTTTAAGTGCCAAAACATGGGTCGGTCGGTCGGAAATCTTTCTCTTTTTTTTTCTCTCTTTTTTTCTTCTCCCTCTTTGTGCTCATATTTCTCAGCTTTGAATGGTTTCATGAATATTTGCAATTCTTACACATTTTTTGTCTAAAGCCGACTGTAGATTTCAAGATTTTGGGGTTGGTCGCAAAGGGCAATACAACATCTTTTTTGTTAACGCCTAATTCTCCTACTGTGGTTTAATTGTGCAAAACTCTAAAGTTTAAAGCAAAATAAATAATTCAATGATGTTATCTTCTGTTCAACATGGCTTCCTTAACATCAGATATATGAAATACAACATGGAATTACTGTTAATCATGCTTCCCATGTTACTTTGAAATCATTTTGCAACTTGTTTTCACGAATTTTATCTGGTACAGAATACAAATCTTATTCCTTTACTGGAATTCCAGTCACATTTGATGTCGGGGCACCAAGGCACCAACCACGCTTATAAGAACAGTGGTATGGGGATGAACAAATTACTGTGTGGCTCAAAAGTCAAGGAGCAATCCTAACACATTTCAGACATACAAGCTGGCTTTCAGTTATGTGGTAAAATCCTTGAGTCCCGGGACCTGGGCCCCATCCTAAAGAGAGTTGATATCAATCCCAACTATGTACATAAGAGATAGGAGTCTTGGAGGACTTGCGATTGATTTATAATTTTAGATCAATCACAACTCTGTATAGGATAGAGCCCGGATGAAAAACCTTGATTACACTGATTTCGCCTTTTGGATTAAGGGTTAAAACCAAGACATCCAAAACAGGTCATGAAAACAGTTTTGCTACATCACTGCTAACTACTTATCTGACGGAAGTCTGAAAGAATAAAGAATCAAGATATTTATCTGGTAGGATGCTGGTACGCCACTCTACCTGTTGAGCTGGAGGATCATCATGGACCAGTCGTTGGGGAAGACATTTTTTGAGACGAGGTCCTTGAAGACGAGGAAGATTTCCATGAGGAAGTCTGTAAGATCAGTCCTGGTAGGAAACTGATTGATATACTCCTGGTAGTGGTAGTCACTCATCTGTCTCAGTAGACTGACCATACAAGCCACATACTTGCCCTACGCAAAGAAGAAAAAGGTTCATATCATTAAACCCAACCCGTCATAAAATTGTGCAAGTATTCGGTGGGCAGATTAGAACTTGGAAGTGTTGTGTTGTTAGTGTTGAACCCTAATTTTACAAAACATTTTGGAGTCATGAATGTTCCACTCTCACAGATCGTTCCACAAACACTAGGGCCTGTTGCATAAAACATTGATGGTAACTTTGCCATCAATGGCAACTACCATGGTAACAGGGCTCAACAGCCTATCAAAATGAAGGTTTCCATGGTAGTTACCATCGATGGCAATGTTACTATTAATGGTAATGTTACTATCAATGGTAAATTTTGTGCAACAGGGCCCTGATCTTGAATCAAATCAACTCACACAAGTTCATGTATACTCACAATAAGACTGAGGTCTCGCTGCATGTACATGAAGATGACTGCCTGGATGACTGTACGTAGTAAAACATGCATCACTTCAGCTGTGTCTCCATGGGTACAATTCTACAAGGTAAGAAAATAAAAAAAAATAAAGAAAAATCATCTGCAGTGAACCGAATTCCGTTATTTGTTTAGTTTGGATATGGTAAATTCCAGATATTCGAGGCAAGGTACAAGTATCAGGGTTTGTGTTTCAATAATATAAGCCATAGATCCTCTCATCAAGTATAGGGACTACAATAAGATTAGACACAAGATGATTTGACATTCATATATTTCACAATAATGAAAATATGTATTGCACATTAATAGAACAGACACAAAGATACATATAGTGTATTACGTCTCATACTTTATTTGAAGGAAAACGCCATAGTAGAGTGAGATTATATCACGGTTTCAGCATTTCACAGGCAAACAAAAAATGCAATAAACATATTACAATGTTGTGTTGATGTTGTGTTGATGTACGGGTGCGTACTTGTATTATTCAAGTCTTTTACTTTTTATTGTTAATTTATGTGCATTATCTTGTTATTGTTTGTTTGCAGGGCCCCGATTACAAGCAGATTTCTGCTTCTTAGGGGTCCTAACCATTATATTGTATATTGTATATTGTATTTTCATTGTAAATTGTTTTTATACTGGTTGAATAAATAAATGAAAGTGAATGGGTAAATTGTGAACATTGACAGATCAAGATTTGACATGAACAATACCCAGTGCAGCCAGCCTTCAGGTTCATCACTGACTGGTGTCCATGTTGTTCCTATATGCAATGAGCACAGTCTACATTTCTTACCGTTTCCTTCTGCCATAATGTATCGAGGATCTCTTGGAAGAGCTCAGCGCATGCTTTCATCTCCTCTCTCTTCAAGATCAGCATGTTGAGTTGACTGGTCATCATAGGAAGCAGTACTGCCCTGCATTCTGTAAAATAGAAATCATTAAACAGATTAAATGTTAAAATCATCTGAAACAAAGTCACTCCCAGAAAGACACATATCCATTACCTCATGTAAAAACGTTTCTCTAAAAAAAAAACACGTTCGAAAATTGCAACAAAGTTCATGCTGTGTTTACTATTTACTAAAACAAATATGAACCACAGCAAAGTAGAGACCAATGTGCTCTTTAACATTTTTTCAGGATTTTTGATTACCATCTACATTACTCTACACTTAATTCTTATGTTAGAGGAATTTATCTGAAATACAGTATGTAGGAGCCTTTGGTATCTCTACAGGTGGATATGGGCACAGTATGAATATTGTCATCACTAAAAAAATTAATTCTTTCACAGTCAATACTCCAATTCCCAATCCCTTCCACTTCTGGTTTAATTCATCAATATTGTACATTATTACCTATACAAGGCATTTTAGCTGCTAAATATAAAGTCGTATTTTGCACGCTGCTCCGAATATGAAACCGGAGCGGTGAATATTTGCCATATTGCCCTCTTCCGGGTTTGCCCCGTAGACCACTGTACTAAATCAGAGGGCAATATTGAGCCATATTCCACTCTGTCTTGTCAGTGCGCTTTACGCGCAGTATTGTGTAGGCGTTAAAGTGTACGCGCGGTAACAATCATTTTTACGTCACAATTACACACAGTAACAATCATTGTTACGTCACAATTACATACCTGCCTGAATAACCTGAAATCAGATGGACCGGCAAACAGACGGGAGTAAAAATCAAGATTGTTACCAAAGTTGTATAGGCCTCTATCAATAAATTGCTTAAAAATGCCTTGTTTAGGTAATAATAATTATATTGACAGGGCTTCTTTCGGGGTACATCAGAAATATTGACCGCGCTAAGACCATATTGCCCTCGTCTTCGACTCGGGGCAATATGATCTTAGCTTGGTCAATATATCTGATATACCCCTCAAGCCCAGTCAATATAATATAATTATACAACACCTACGTGGATCCTTGTCATTTGATTGGAGGATTGTTGGTCACATGATATTCAATAGATGTTATATTGCACGGTCGTGCATTTTTGGTTATATGCGGCGTGCAATTTTGGTTATATGCAGACTGCGTACCTCTCAGCCGTGCGCGCGCGTATCCCTGCGTGTATCTGACGCGAAGGCAATCTGAATGTAATCGAGAAGGCTCGACTCCAACTTTAATTTATCTTTGATATAAGGAGTAAAGCATAATTTGTTGATTAACATTCTATTAGATCTTCTTCGATGTTGTATAAAACAAATAATGAATGTTTTTCATTCGTTCAATGGTGCGAATATTTTCATTCGTTGAAAGATTAACGTTGATTCTATTCAACTCGGCTGACGCCTCGTTGAATAGAATGTTAATCTTTCAACTCATGAAAATATTCGCACTATTGAACTCATAACCATTCATTATTTGTATATTATTATCTATATGAGGCTCCAACGGGTACAATAAATCAGTGTATTCAGTATCTTTAGCGCAGTACCCGGATGACCGACCAATATTGTTTTCATATTGCTCAGTCATCCGGGAACTTTAGCTTAGCACAAAATTAGAGGGTACGCTTATTTTGCGCTAATTTTTAAACAATGGGTCATGTAAATGAGGGTTTAAACCGTGGGTTAAAGACCGTCAATACTACTGGGCCAGAAGGGATTAGACCACACAGGTCACTGACAGGTGGCTATCTCATTAACTCAGCTCTCAACTAACATAAGAAAAAGAGGATCATGGGGGACCAACAGGCACCGATTGAGGAAGTTTTCTATATAGAGGGAGCAAGTAGCTACAAGTAGGACAGTGGGGCTTTAAGTTACACCTCCTTTGTGAATTCGGGCCAAAGCCATATTTACCAAAGGTAATTAAGTCACAATTTTGTTATTTCGCTAGTCAGCCTTATATAGATAATAATAATAATATTATATGCAGAGCTGCCAACCTCCAGAACAGAAAATCAGTAATCACAAGGGTCAAAATCAGTAATTTTGGGTATAAATCAGTAATTTCCTATGCGGCGCTATGAATCTAAAAAAAAACAGCACGCCGACACTGTGCGGAAGCACAATTATCTGATATTTTTGGTGATTTTACTCACACAAAGTTGTTAAATACTGATATTCAGGTCATCACAACACAGTTTTCAATGAAAAATGGCTTCTATCAGTACGGAATGTTGTCTCAAATTCAGATTTAAAAAAAAAAAAAAAAAAAAAAAAAAAAAATCATTTTTTTTTAAAAATCCGTAATTTGAGACAACATTCCGTAATGATCGTTAATTTCCGTACCAATTACGGGAAATCCGTACTAGTTGGCAGCTCTGTATATGGCTTTATTTTTGTGTGATACAAGAATATATTGCTCTCCCTAAGACAATATTAGACTCGTCTTTGACTCGTCCAATATTGTCATAGCTCGAGCAATATATTCTTGTATCCCACTCAAAGCCATCCAACATTATATAAGTAGCCCTACCTCTGACTTTGAAGATCTCACTCTGGACAAAGTCTCTGAGACATTCCAGCTTCTGCTTGACCAGACGGTCTGGAGGGAGGTTGAGAATGAACTCCTTGAGGTGAATGGCAAGCTCCTTAGGGTTGAACTGTTGCATGCAGTCCTGGATGATGTGAGGAAGAAACCTCATGGCAGCTCCCTACACAGGATAAAAGAAATAATAATAATAATAATAATATGGATATTTATATAGCGCCGGTATCCGCCGGGCTCTGACGCTCATGGCGCTGTACATAATTATTACAATCTCGAACATATCACTTTCTTAACTAAAATACAGGTAAACTAAAACAACACAAAGTATTACGGTACGCCAAATTATAATTTTCCTAATTAATTAGCACTGTTTAGAAAGAGATGGGTTTTTAGAGCAACTTTGAAGTCATGGAGGGCTGTTAAATAACGAATACTAAGTGGTAGCTTATTCCAAAGGGAAGACCCGGAATGAGAAAAGGCTCTATCCCCCCAGGAAGTGTGTGTCTTAGGGACAACTAATAATGAGGATTGAGATGAACAAAGATGTCTTGTAGGCTAATACTTAACAATCAACTTCATATTGTAGGAAGAAGCAGATTCATACAAGGAATGGAAAACTAGCAACAACAACTTAAAAATGATTCGGTCACATGATACCGGGAGCCAGTGAAGAGTTTTGAGAATGGGGGTGATGTGAGTTCTACGAGAGGAAAGGGTGACAATACGTGCAGCAGTATTTTGCAAATAAGAGTTTATGCTTGGTTTGCAATCAAGATGAACTCCACAAGACAGATGCGATAGTCCTGAACCATAATAAGTGAATACTAGTGGGATATACAGTATGACTTTCCCTTATTAGTCACAATGACTAAAGAGGTCTGTAATCCAGGGGTGAGAGTGAGCACAACAACAAAAAATAGGTTTTTATTTTTCCTCTACCACGCCCCCGTTGAGTAAAAAAAAAAAAAAAGAAGAGAATTTGCAGGGAAAAAATGGCATCAAACAACATTCCCCCTTTTGAGTAAGAAAATTGGGGGAAAATAGGGAAGAATAGAGAAAATAAGGGGAAAATCAGGAAAATTGGGATAAAATCGAGAAGAAAAAAAAGATTGGGTTAAAAAAAAAAATCTGGAAAAAATCAGGAGGAAAAAAAATCGGGAGAAATTTTTCTTTAAATCAGGTAATTATCAGGCCTAGTAATCTAACTGCCTTTGACCCATTAAACTTAGTTTCTAGTGAAGCACATATCCTTATTGCTTCAGTCCATCTTATTCACATTCTTGTAGATTTATTACTTACTTGGCATAGTACCATAAGGTCATCGGTGTACGTCATCAGCCAGTTAAGGGAACGGAAGACCTCTCGTATGGAACACTCAAATCCTTGTTTACCCGTTGCCTCCCCGTGCAGACTAGTGGGAGAAAGTCACAAGAAAAATAATATTCATCAATCAATCAATCACTTTAAAAACTTATTTCCATTCAAATTAAATGCCACTTCAACCAGTTTCTTAGCCTCCTGACTCTCTCCATACATGAAACCTTTTGATGGTAGTTGTTAAGTACAGTGTAGTATGCACATGATTCAATACAAGATAGACATCGCTGAACCTTCACCACACAATGAACTACACTACTCATTGAACGGTAGACTCACATGTGCTCTGTGAATTACACTCACGAGTAATTTACAATTGCATAAAATTGTTTACTTCTTTCATTATGATTCTATTTAGTGTTGTTTTTGTTAACACTCAGATAATTTAGTTTTAAAAAATTGTACAATTCAGCGCCTGGGCTGCAATGCATATTTTTGAATAATAAATCATTTTCCTTATTATTATGTATGGAATCTCTCAAAATTGTAAAAAGAATTGTGAGAAAAAAATATGAGCAAGTTCATTCACACTGCATGCATCCCTGAAATTGAAGGTGGTTTTCATCATATACATGTAGCCTCTGAAGCAGGTACATGTATGTACATTATCCCAAAATAGATTAAATTAACAAGAAAACAAAAAAGATCTACATCGCAAAGAGACTTGGAAGAACTTACGCCACAAAGAGTTTCCTGGACCTGAGAATGAACTTGAAGAGATACTCAATGGCTTTGAGAGCTTGTAGTAGCTGCGTAGGACTGTCTAACTCACCAGCACTGTCTAACAAGTCTTTCAATACTTTGGCAAGTTTGCTGTAATAAAGCAATAAATATAATTATATAAATTAGAACAGGCCAATCATCAAGACACAGAGCTCTTAGCAATTCGAAATAATTTTCATTATCAGTTAAACAGTTATTTCCTATGGTTTAAAACCAAAGTATTTGAACCCAATTACTTAATGGATTAATGGAGCTTACCGCTTGTTAGGATTATTGGAATGGATCATCCAAAGGTTATTTAAAATAGAAAATTTGCTCCAAGAAAGAGTTATGAAGGGCGTTTTACACTGCAATTAATATGAGTAATATTTATTCATATTGCTATTAAAATTAAGATTATTGCTGTAACATCTTGTTCATGAACCTCATCACCATTAAAGGGATTGGGTAACTTTGTCTCAGATTCTGAAACAAAATCCTGGAATTAGCTCATGCTGCAATCATAATTATAAACCTTTAGGTATGTCAGGAACCCCATGACTTGTACAAGCCGATCGCCTGATTATCAAGATATTTATGATTGTAAATCGAAATCTAATTTTGCGTTTTCCTAACGGTTTTCATAACACTACAGTCTATTGGGGAAAACGAGTATGGTAAAACCGGTCACTCAAAGATTTTTACTTTTTTGAGGCACTTCTTGATCATTTTGAAGCGCGATTTTTTTAGGGCTTCAATATTACACCATATTACAGATACTGGTAACACGAAGGGCCCTGCATCTCAGATTTAACATTGTTAAACAATGCCTTTAATTATGACTTATCATCATTGCTATCATTACCCATGACATAACTATGCCCTTGGGTTTTATAAGTAATCTATTTAGCTTACATTTGTGTGGTTTTCTGAGGGTACTACTTACTGGTCAGCGAATGTCACACTGTAGTGTTCATTGATGTATGTATCCAGTACTGGTCTAAACTGCTGGTACTTCCTATCTGCTATTAATCCTATGATGAACACCTGTATACAAAAAGCAAATGAATAAATACAGGAATGCAGGGAATATCAGAGAAGTACTGGTCTTGTGAATTGTCACCGCTCAACAACATTCATGTCTTTGTTCAAATCTGAAATGAACTTTTAATTTTGGAGCAAAAGCAACAGAAGCTCCCTATATTGACCCCCTTTAAACTGACAGTTTCTGAAATGGCTAGAGCTGACTTGAATAACGTTTTAAAATATTCACAAGTATCTGATATTGTAGATTACAGGGATGAGACAGAGAAATTCCCCAAAAGGAGGAAGATTAAATGGGGTTCCGTGGGCAGCCACCCTGGCGGGGGTCAAGAACGGCACTGATTGTTCAAACCTGCTACTGATATTTGCATCAATCAAATAACTACATAATAACCTGCATCGGGGGGGGGGGGGGAGCTAATGGAGAGGGTTCTAACACTTAAACCCCGTCTTAACCAGAAAATATAGTCGCGGTGTCATCCTGACGTTGTCCGGATGACACTCTTCCCCGTTCCAGTTAAGACGCGTCAATCAGGGTAACATCAGGACTACATCGAGGTGAGTCTCACCCTAGTCGGGCCAGGGTGAGATCGCGGTAACATCCGGACAACATCCTGACAACATCCAGATAAACGGCCTATTAAGATGCGCGCGGAACTCTCCCGGGTAGATGAAGTCAGGGCCGTGAAAAAATGTAAACATTGCAGCGATTGCTAACATGCGGTACTCTTGTAAACACGGTTGCCAATTTAACTTGCTCTAAGTTTACACACGTAAACTATTACATACATTCCTAATTTTACACTTGAATTTGCTCAAATAATACGAATTGTAATACTATTAATAAATAAATCCCAAATTTAAAAAGCTAAAATTAGGTAAGCACAACAACTAATATCTGAGTGTGGCATTCAATTCAACAACAATCGCGCACTGATTTCCTGCGCTAACGTACACAGCGCGCGCCAGCTGATCGCGATGAGGGAGGTGCGGTTGTTATGATAACCTACCCGATTGAGGTTTTGCGGATGGCTGGTTAAGACCGTGTCCATGAGCCTGGCAAAAGCTCTCCCCGTGTTTTACGATCAGACCCCCAACTGTTTCTTATCCACATATCGCTCGGGTGAGATCGAAAAAGTTCTATTAAGATGGGGCTTTAGACTTAATCTGACGGTTAATGGACTTGTACAACATACTGGAACTGTACATGGTATTATGAAACTCACCACTGCATTGAAGACTGGTTTGTCATACTCTTCAGACTGTGGGTTCTCGGCCATGATGCTGAACAAAGCATCTAATGTGTCTTGTAGGAACTGGAGGGAAGGAGAAGAAATAGAAATTATAAGCATTATGGTGGGGGGGGGGGTCATATAGCCCCCAAGTGCACCATAAAGTCATACTTCTATTGCTCCAATATCAATATAAGGCCTTAAAAAAAAAGATGTTGTATTGCCGTTTGCGACCGACCCAAAATGTTTGAAATCGAAGGTCGTTTTTTATAGCATTCAAGCATTCAAACCTGAGAAATATCAGCCCAAAGAGTTTTTTTTTTAAAGATTTCCGACCAACCGACCCACGTTTTGGCACCTAAAGGGCAATCAACATCTTTTTTTTTAGGCCTAAGCTTGAGGATTGAGCATGTGTGACCAAATACACTGTCTACATTTCTACAATATGGGTCTACATATTCAATACAAATATTTATACTAACAGGTTCACAAATTCAACCAAAAAAAAATCATGTCTTCAAGTGCAACCCCACTGATAGCCAAACTTACAGTATTATGTAGAATCATTGAACTCTTCTGGTCACTAATTCAACCTTGTTTTTGATGAGGGTTCAGCAGTGTAGTGGCAATTGATGATATTAAATGGCCCTAACTTGAAGGCAATGTTTTAATTCTATGGATAATAAATACTGAATCCTATCATCATAGTTCATTCTAAAAGCTACCTTGAGTGTACAGTCAAACCTGCTTTAGTGACCACCTGTCTACAAAGGCCACATTTGTTGTTTCCCTTGAAAATGATTTCTCATTGAAACATGTACTAAAGGAACCTGTCTACAAAGGCCACTTTTTGTGTTTCCCTTGGGTGGTTGTTATAGACAGGTTTGACTGTATTTGTATAGGAGTATAAATTTGATTATATCTTGTAAAAGTGTGTCAAAGTAATCATACCATACTACGTCAATTAGATACTAAATTCTATACTACATACAACAACAATCTTGACATTTTCTTTGATAAAGTGTGGTTACCTTGACAACCTCTTCACCATCCACTTTCATGAGTGATTCAAGACTCTGTCTGATGGTATCAGGTTCTGCTCTCCACTTCAATAATCCAAGAAGATCAACTGTAAACAGATATTGCAATCAAGGTATTGTTAATATATATCTTATTTGCTGAGTAACAGAAGGACGTGGACAATTGGTTATATAGCTTTGTCTAAGCTTGCAAAAATAGAAAGTTTATGGACTCTACAAGATGATTTAATGTCTCTGTCTCAGTCTCCCTTCTCTTTTACAATGTCTTTTTCCCCCAAGGTAATATGTCTCATGAAAGCTGTTGTTTCATGCTACTAAGGATTTTGTAATCAGCATCATAAAACCATTTTAAAAATATTACAATTTACATTAATCTCCTCCATTCCTCTTATCTTTTTCAAGATATTTCTTCTCTTTTTTTTCTCCAAGTGGGAAGACTTAGGGTCAAATTTGTTGTGACATTCATGTACATACTGCAATTTTACCTCCCCTTTCTCATTTCATTTTGGCTATCCATCACTTGGCACCCTCTTCCTCTGCCCCCCCCCCCCTCCTCCCCCTTCCCTAACCATTTTGAGTCAGCTTTGTAGAGCACACCACCATGGATAGTAGAAACGTGTCTTAGCTGCCGATTGATAGACCTTTCTGATGAATAGACATGCTCTCTCTCTCACCTTCTCTCTCTCTCTCCTTCTCTCTCTCTCCTTCTCTCTTCCTCCCTTCCATCCCCTTCCCCTCTCTCTGTTTCATGGTAAACCCCTTCTTACCATTCTGAGTCAACTTTGTAGAGCACACCACTGTGGAGAGTAGAAATGTGTCTTAGCTGCCGATTGATAGACCTTTCTGATGAATAGACATGCTCTCTCTCTCACCTTCTCTCTCTCTCTCCTTCTCTCTCTCTCCTTCTCTCTTCCTCCCTTCCATCCCCTTCCCCTCTCTCTGTTTCATGGTAAACCCCTTCTTACCATTTTGAGTCAGCTTTGTAGAGCACACCACCATGGATAGTAGAAACGTGTCTTAGCTGCCGATTGATAGACCTTTCTGATGAATAGACATGCTCTCTCTCTCACCTTCTCTCTCTCTCTCCTTCTCTCTCTCTCCTTCTCTCTTCCTCCCTTCCATCCCCTTCCCCTCTCTCTGTTTCATGGTAAACCCCTTCTTACCATTCTGAGTCAACTTTGTAGAGCACACCACTGTGGAGAGTAGAAATGTGTCTTTGCTGCTGGCAGACAGCCCTTTCTGATGACCAGATGCATGTGTTTGGGGCCTATCCTCATAGGCTTTCGGGTCTTGCCTCGTTGAGGGTAGGTTCAGGTACGCTGTGCTCGACTCCATATTCTTGTCACACTGAAATAGTAGAATGTTGATACTTTTCTAATATATCTTTAATATTTTCACACAGTATAATGGGCCTTGCTTCATATCATTTCAACTTTTTGAAAACAACCGAAGAGTTTCATCTAAACATCTTAGAGCAATGACCTGGCACAATTTACCTTTCATGTAAATAAAAACAGTTAATATTTCCCCCGTATCCTGCCTCCTACGAAGCACTGTTACTACCCTGGTTTTAGTCCTACTGCCCTATTGCACTGAAAGCATTCAAGGAATAACCTCGGAACAAATACCCATTTACTAGTGCTGTAGCTCGGAACCCAAAACCCGGACCCGGCCCGACCCGGCAATTTTCCAAATTTCTTAACGGGACCCGGAAAGGTCCGGTAACCCGGTGAGAGTTTGACTGAAATAATATTGACTAGATTCTATTTGAAATCTACTACAAACACATCTTGTGTGACCTACCGACCTTGTCCTGAATAGAGGGCACATCGCTTCATTTTGTTTATCATGCTGTCTGCGAGTCCAGACATATAAGTCACAGGTCAGCATAAATTATCACCCTTAATCCACTCCCTAAAAAGATGAAGCATAAGGCTAGCTACATGTATGTAGGCATCCTTAAAATAGCTCATTTCCCTGTCAGAGTGCCCATACAACATGCTCTACTATGATTGGTCTGTTTGTCTGCCAATTAAAAACAATGATCACATGTAAAGCACATGCTATAGCTTACCCGATATTTGCATATTTTTGGGAATGTGCGCAATAGCTGGACAAAGGCTGCATGTTGAACTTTTGAACCTTTGAACCCTGTTCAAAGAAACCGCGGTGTAATTTTACACCCAGCTTGGCCCAAGCTGTCTGGCATGCATTAATCTTTGATAGGGAATGTTTTTGGATTATAAATTTCTGCGACATGAATGTGAAAGAAATCAGATGTGAATGAATTTTTGGGGGGATCGAGAGACACAATGTAAGAAACTTAAGAGAGAAAAGAAAACATGAGAAAAACTACATTACCTAAATAATTCTGTACCCCATATCTTTTTTAAGAAAGAAGATCAAATTGACTTGAGGGGGGGGGGGGGAGGTTTAAAACACATTCGGAAGATGAATAAATAGAATTGAAAAAAAGGTAGAGATGGAAGGAAGAATGATGATGAAGATAACTTCTCTTTCCTTCTCATCTCTAAAGACTATCAAAATTTCACACCCTTATCATTTTTGTTCTTCTTTTTTTCTTCTAATCTGGGCTAAAACTTGTTGTTCAATTTTGGTTACGAATTAAGGCAGAGAGAGACAGGGGAAGAAGAGAGAGGATAGACCCCAATAATTTTTCTTCAGAGAACAAATTAGCTACATGTATTAGGTACATGTATTGTTTGCTAATTAAATCCGCTTGTCAGGAAGTATTTTGGTGATGGAATTACTCTTTTATTTAACTCTCTGCCGACTTCATTTCAGCTCAGCCTCCACCTCAAGCATAACAAATTTTCACATACACACTCTCATACATGCACATTATGTCAATTTGCCACTCACTATATCGTCTATCAGCTAGGTCAACAAACTTCATAATTTATGAATACTCTGTTCTACAGTGCCAGCAGTCACTGAACTTTAATTTATGCTGGTTTCACTCTCCGCCCACTCGGGGGAAACTTTCTGATTGGTCAGCACAGTAAGCTGATCAGTCACATCACTTGCAGGCAGGGCCAGGGAGATACATATACACACTTGAACACACAACACAAAATCTATGTGTGCAGTGTCTATTGCAAAGACAGGTCAACAGATGTAAAAGATCGAGCCGTTATGCTGTGTTTGTTTACAGTTACTTTTGACGGTTTTATCGTGATGAAAGATAAGTAGATAACGAACAATGAGCTATTTAAAATCTCTTTTTTACTGCCGGGTTTTGTTACCGAGTTGATCCAATTCTGGCTACAGTTCGGCCCGGAACTGGTCCGGCCCG
The DNA here is from genome assembly GCA_035222895.1 of Strongylocentrotus droebachiensis. Lineage (NCBI taxonomy): Eukaryota > Metazoa > Echinodermata > Echinoidea > Camarodonta > Strongylocentrotidae > Strongylocentrotus > Strongylocentrotus droebachiensis. Next base: position 78,393 of record JAVYIG010006110.1, read on the forward strand.
AAATGCTCAACCCGGCGGGTTGGAACCCGGTAAGCCTTCCGGGCTACAGCACTACCATTTACTACACCTGAGTTGAGAGAGTCAAATGTAGATTAATGCCTTGCATAAGGACTACAGTCAAACACCAGAATAAGCTTCCTAAAGGAAATTTTTTTAAATTACTCAAGCGACAGCCCTTACCTTATAGACGATGAGTTCATGTATTCCATTGGTGATGGTTGTACCAATGTCTGTCATTAACCTCAGGTAGGCCATAGCAAAGATCTTCTCCTGCTTGTCTTTAGCTGCATGAGAAAATACAGATGACAAGGTGGAAATAAATATTTTATCAGAAAACAGAATCCCAATCTTAAATCTATATAAAAATAATAATTACATCATTATTATTATTATTATCATATCTATACTATCTGGATTCACAGGTACTCCGACAATTAATCTGGGCTTTAATTTGTCAAAAGCACAGGGTTGTGGTTAAAGTGACAATCCGGTATGTAGGTATATTGTTGGGTTCAGGGTTCAAGCTAGGAATTTAGTTAGTGTTGAAAATTACTACGGAGCAATCTTCGCAGCAGCATGTGTCATACAACCAGATTCAAACACATGCATTAGCTGATTCAGTCAAGTCACCTTTACAACTAAGAACTTTGTAACGTCACTTTTGAAAACTTCAATAAACATGCATACAATTCATGATTAATGAGGAACAGACCTTCAATCAGAGCGAGTTGTAAGCATTCTTGAATATGTGACTACAGTGATCTACACCAATTTTACATATATTTCAGTCAAAGAGTCAAGACCATAGGGATTTGGGGGCAGTTTGCCATAACTATCATTACAATACTACTCATCGTTACAATACTACTCATCGTTACAATACTACTCATCGTTACAATACTACTCGGTGTTACGATACTACTCGTCGTTACGACACTACTCATCGTTACAATACTACTCATCGTTACGATACTACTCATCCTTACGATACTACTCATCGTTACGATACTACTCATCGTTACGATACTACTCATCGTTACGATACTACTCATCGTTACAATACTACTCATCGTTACAATACTACTCATCGTTACGATACTACTCATCGTTACAATACTACTCATCGTTACAATACTACTCGTCGTTACGATACTACTCATCGTTACGATACTACTCATCGTTACGATACTACTCATCGTTTCAGTACTACTCACCGTTACAGTACTACTCATCGTTACAATACTACTCATCGTTAACAGTACTACTCATCGTTACAATACTACTCATCGTTACAATACTACTCGTCGTTACGATACTACTCATCGTTACAATACTACTCATCGTTACAATACTACTCATTTTTACAATACTACTCATCGTTTCACAACTGGAAATTTCACAATCATTGAAAATCGAGAAGAAATACTGAAGAGGCTTCCTTACCTTCTGTAGCCGATCTGTGTCTGAAAGTGAACCTGACGTGGGTGTTGTTCTTGCAGAACTGATCGATGGGAATCGCAACCTGGAAGAATTATCCCAACATTAAATAATTATTTATATGTTTTACACCATTCCCGAAATGTGACCTCAGTGCAATATACCTGAAGTCTAGGAATTAAATTCATATAAGGTTTGTTAGTAACATTATTTCCTGTCCTTAACAGCTTTAATCATAAAATACAATATCAAGACTCAGTGATTGTACTTGAATTTACTGAAGATCTATCATTCACAACTACAGTATTCATTCTTACAACCATCCCTGGATACCTATAAGAGAGCAATGTATTGAACCATCTATTTAAACTACACTTTGACAGACAACATATGATTTAGGCCAAATAATGTTTCTCGTCAGGGCATTCCTATTTGCTATTTTGCAAACAAAAAATCCAAGATGGCTGCCATGCTAATTATAGCTGGCCAAGCCTATTTATCCAGATATTGTGCTATGTGAGTATACTGATGCAATGTATGACAAAACAAAGAATTTGTATCACTTTAGAAGCTTTTTAAACAAAATGTATATCTAAGGCTTTTTTTTGGGGGGGGGGGGGGGGGGGGGGCTCTTTTTTCCACCCTTTTTTTCTCTTCTGAATTGTAAATAGTTTTTTTTTTTAAGGAGGCTGGCAGGGACGAGAAACACATTTTTGTTATTTGGCCTTAATAATAATAATATTTATTTTTTTACTGAAATAACAATATTAGGAGAACAGATGGGACCCTATACAGTATACTTCATAATAATTGAATCCTGCTATAAGTTCTTACCTTGAATATTTCATGATACTTTGGATTCTTGACCTGGTAGTACACCACTGATCTGTACTTGGAGTCTGACGGTTCTCCCGATGCTAGACTTATTGCATTCTGAAAATATAATAATAATAATGTTTTATTTACCCAGGGTAGTCACTCTTCCAGCGGGCCCTGCATAACATAATATGTTATTAGTACCCTTCTCCAATCTAATATGCTGAGCGCCTAGGTAGAAGGCAGAAGGTCCCATTGTTATAAGTCTTTGGTATGACTCGGCAGGGGTTTGAACCCACGACCTCCCGTTCATGAGGCGGGCGCTCTAACCACTGAGCTTTCATGCCCGCTACAAAGATAGTACATGTAGATCATTAGCCACTAGCTGGACAGCTAAGGTACAATAATAGAGCTTTCAGAAGAGATTTTAAAAATTGAATAAAATCAGTATTGAGAAGGTATTTATTGCATTATATCTTACATCTACACTCTTGAAATCAATATGCAGTCTAACCTGTCCATAACAACCACTTGGAAATCCCTGAGAGATATCATGAAGTTTAGAACCTTACAAATATAAATAGTTTATCAAAATTCACATTTTTCATTATTAACTGGAAAAAATTGCTCTATATTTATAGTGCATCCAATCAAAAACATATTACTATCAATATAACTTGGATGCTTGTGTGAGGAAGATTCTTAGGGGGGAAATGGGAAATTTGTATTATCAATATAAAGAAAACAATTAGTGGATAGTGAGGCAATGACGTCACAGACTCATAAGTGAGTTGCCAATTTGTCTTGTGATTTTGAGAGTTTTCCTGGTCATAAAAAATTCATAACTTTCTTATTAGTTATCCGATTTTGCTCAAACCTGTTACGATTGGTTTGTCTTATTTTTCTCCTTCTATTGAAAGTAACTTATTTTTGGAGTGGACTTGCCCTTTAAAAACACTCTCTATATAGAATCTCCTCCCCTATTTAAAGCTGCCTTTCGTTTTCAAATCTTCTCATTTAAAGCCCTTCCCCTTCTGAAGCACCACCACCTTTTAAAGCAACTCCTTTATTCAAACATCCTCTCCTATTCAAAGGACTTTTATCTATTGAAAAACCCTCCCCCCCCCCCAATCAAAGTCCAGTCCCTATTGAAATCCCCTTCCATATTCAAAACTATTCCCCTATTAAAAGCCTTATAATTGTTTTTCTCAAAAAACCTTCCCTAATCAAAGTTGCTTTCTTTTTTTAAGTCACTCTTTTCCAATCAAAGCTCCTTCCATATTCAAAGAACTTGCCATTTCCTTTCCAAAGCCTTTTTTCCCCATTCAAACTTCCTCCCTCATTAAAGATACAGGTGAGTTTTGGTAATGCAATTGCATTGTGAAAAAAAAGGTGTGGAATGGATCAGAAACAGTTGATCATGTAGCATGGAAGTATTGGTGTGCACTGCAAGGTTCTGGAGTCATCAAAATCATAATAAATTTGGCGCAGTCTTTGTAAAGTAACACGTACTGTACACATAAAGATGTATATGGGACTACACAAATGGTGTTGGGGCTACCTACCTTGATTTCCTTATCTTTCTATGCTCATTACTCAACCAAGTATACATTTTCTTCCAAAATTGTTGGGCACATGACATCTATCTTGAACATCCAGTGTAAGTTTCGTTTGAATCTGTGAGAATTCATTTTCTTTTTTTACCAGAACTCAAGTTTATCTTTAATAGCCTTTCTATCATTTAAAGCACTTTCCCTCATCCATTGTGGGCACACACTAGACTACACTCACCTCAAGAATGGTATTGTCTTCCGTGCACACTGATACATTGACTTCAACATTTCTGGCTTTGGGCCTTGCCCCCCTGTCAAAGTCACCTTGAAGGATGGTGATGTACACATCATTCCTCACATCACCTAAAAGAAAAAAAACATAATTTTTTTGTTTCTTTAAACAGAAATATTAGAGTTAGAATGGCAAATTGATCTAGACCATATTTTGCAAACCTCCTGCAGCCATAGTTTGATTAAACGAGTTCGTTTTCACTGGCTGCCTGCCGTAGCAACAAACAGAGTTGACAAAAGACTTAACTCTGTTTTTTGACGATCAGCCATGCATCAAGTCTTTCGTCTTCTTTGTGCATGGCTGATCATTTGTTGCTACGGCAGATAGCCAGTAAAAACGAATTTGTTTTATCAAATTATGGAAATGCAAGCATTACTTTAAAGCCCCGCTGCACAAGTGGTGCCCGTTGGTCCCCCATGATCCACTTTTTCTTATGTTAACTGAGAGCTGAGTTGATGAGATAGCCAACTGTCAGTAACTATGCAGGGAGGTCTAATCCCTCCTGGCCAACTACCGTATTTGCCGGCGTATAGGCCGCAGTATTTTTGGAAGAAAAAATATCAAAAAGTCGGGGTGCGGCCTATGCGGCGAAAGAGTAAAAAAAAGTTTTTTTTTTTTTTTTTTTTTTTTTTCTTTTTTTTTTTTAGTTTTGATTTATGGCGCTATGCCTGGCAATGTCTCCCAGCTCAGTAATCAGTGTTGACTCACCACTCGGAAACTACAACAACACTAAAATTTGTCTGTCATCTTGGTTTGAAAGTAATCTTTCTAATAGATCTCAATATGTAGTTTATAATAATAATTCCTCAATTTTTTTTTATATAACAAATGGTGTTCCACAAGGTACTATCCTAGGACCTAGTACTCTTTTGTTTTTAATTCACATTAATGATCTTACACATTCTTCTAAAAACGACATTGTTACTATTATTTTGTGACAAGTTTACAAGCACAAATCAGCGCCTTTAACTGCACCTCGATGTTAAATGAAGGTCCTTCCCCGCGTGGGTTTTCGACGCGGGGTTTTCGACAACAAAACAACAACAACCAAAAAAAAAAAAAAAAAACGATTTTTTTTTTTTTTTTTTTTTTTTAAATGTCAAAATCGGGGGTGCGGCCTATACGGCGGTGCGGCCTTTACGCCGGCAAATACGGTAGTGCAGATAGACTTTAAAAAAACATAACTTTGTTATTCCTGGCTCATTTTTCCTGATTGAGGTGTCATATGAAAGGGCAGAAAATGAACTTTCTAAAAATGTGATTTTCTCTTTGAAATTCAGATACCAGCCGCCAAATGACTTTTTGGTTTCCACTCTTCAAATTGTTTTTAATCACTCATGCCTGAAATATGCATCATACGAGTTGCATCAAATGAAATTATAATTGTGATTAAGTTATGATAAAACATCGATAATTCTCGGTTTCGATTTTCTGGGACGCACTGTATATGTTTATGAATTAAAATAACCCCACTAGCAATTCACAATCAAGCTTTGTAATTTAACAATTGACTTAATATAGATCAAATAAGTATTTTTAAAAGGCAGATGTGAAATTGGAGTGATGTTACATAGAGAACACAAGACATACTTTGCAAGTCAATGTTTTTCAATCAAAAGCAAAACAGCTACAACAAATAATTTTCAATCAACGTTTTCATTTCCCAGCGTTCACATTTTTCATCCGACAGCTGATTCTGATAATTAAAGAAGGATAATGTTTCATTCTAATAATGCTTTCAACACGAGTGTGGGTGTTTCTGACATTAAGATTCCACCGTGCCCTTGGAGCACCTACATCAGATGGTGAACATACTGAATAAGTTGATGGTCCCATGTGGTTTACAGTATAACAACAGCTGGTCTCTGATTAGTAGCAGGTGCTAACAAATATGCCATCTATTCAAACAATGTACACATTCTAATCTATAATTATACATGTACAAGAGCACCGTATTTAAAATGTTATTAGTAAAGTTGTGAGGAAAGAGCCTTTGTTGGCAGAGAGGGAGTGTTCATCCTAGTGTTCAACCTTCTACTAATATTACCTGGATATGACACCATTCTTACTGTAAATAATAAAGCTTGTCCATAAACAATTTGTTCTTGTAACTATTTAAATATACTTGTACTTGCTTGTTTTTTACTTTATAAAGCGCATAGAGAAACTTTATTATGCGCTTTATTATGCGCTCAATAAATCTATCTTTGTTATTATTATTATTATTATGAAGTAATATGCATTGCAGAAGGGCTTCACCAGTAAAATTAACACTTTACAAAATGAACCAGATAACTATCTTCTCTGGGGCGGAGAGCAACATAACCTTGCTAACAGCATCATCATTTGAGGATTGCAAGTAGAAAGGGTCCTTCAGATGTTTTGGGGCTAACACATCTGAAGGCCAGCCCATTAATCATCTACTAGCTCCACCATGTATTCTAGCATAACTTGCATGATGACCATGACAAAGCCCACCTATCATGTGGTGTCATTGAACCATTTCACATTGCGCAAGGTTTTACCTACCTGGCATAATGACCTCTGGAAAGCCCACCTATTTTATGGTGTCATTAAACCATTTCACATTGCGCAAGGCTTAACTTACCTGGCATAATAACCTCTGGAAAGCCCATCTTTCTTGAGACTGCTGTCTTGCTGTCAAGAAGATGGGGATACTCCTTGTACACCTGAAACAACAAAAGAAATACAAACAAACAAATATTTATAAGCGCTTTGGTAATTTTTGCTTTTAGTGCTCCTAAATATTTGATATCCTTATTATTATACAAGACAGTCCTGAAAGCGAGCCAACAAGAATATTAAGAACTTCACCTGTACCCTCAAACCAATTACAAACAACAAGAACAATTACAAATATCATTAATTTGAAAATCAAGGTGGGAAGTACATAAAGCAATCTGGAGATACTGGAAGAAAATGTCATGATTTCTACCCATACAAAACCCATGCTCTGTAAGCATATTTGAATCTTTCATTCCCTTTTAGAAAGCATGTCATTCCAGCAGTTAATAAACTTAGTCCACCATACTGAAAATTTGCCACTAAATTCTCTTGAGACATTGAGAGATACATGTAATTACAATTGTCGAAAAGTACACTTTTAAAGAGAAGGTTAAGTTCTGGGAAGAGGTGAAAAATAATTTGTGAGCGTTATCATTCTTATTATGCAAGTGTGGAAGAACATCAGATAAGACATGTTCCCTGAAAAGCATGGCTCTTCAAATGCCTTCTATTCTAAAAATGTCATGTAACATCGTAAGACTTGGGGGTAGGATTTTTACGCCACATATTCGTGTAGTCCCATATACATCTTTCTGTGTACAGTGTTTGTAACTTACCAAGACTTGGCCAAATTTTGTATCATTTTGATGATTCCAGAACCTTGCAATACACACACATTCTTTTTCTGGTCGATTCCACACCGTTTCTTTCACAATGCAATTGCATGACCATAACTCAACTTCATCTTTAAGTACACTTAAAACTTTGATTGCATCATCAACGGCAGAACATATTTAGCATGATAACAAACTTCATCTCATAATGTTAACAAAATGGACTGACCTGTTTGACCTCTCCATGCACCATTTTGAGAGTGACCCATATCCCTTGACCTTTGTGGTTGACCTCTTTGGCTTGGACGAACTTCCTGACAACACTGTCAAGGCTATCATCACCAGGGCAACTAAGGACAACAAAACAAAACAAGACAAATCAAATGTATTTTCAGTCATACTATTGTAAAATCATATATTAAAAACACACACACATATAATCACGGAAGAGGTTTATGGTACACCATGTGTAAAGTCCTCGAGGGACTGAGGAAAGTAGATAGAAAAATGGAAGTGAGATGGAAAGGCGAGAAAGTGGAGGTTGGAAGGAAGAGTAATATATATATATTCAAAAAGAAGGGCAGCCTTGTAGGAAATGATAGAAGTAACATAATTTCATTGCCTTTACTCATTACTCTATTTTTTTAAATTACTTTCAAATTCCTGAAATAACAAATTACATCTGGCACACCTAATATGATTGCAAATAAACCATACTCTCGTTATGAAACTCATGAATTGTCTTCCCCTCTATTCATTCTCAAAGAATTTTAATGGGAGTTATTTTCAGAATAAATGATACGCTTGTTTCATTTTCATATTAGCTATGGTAAAGATCATTTACCTTGAAGTTCATTAATATTGAGATAATAAAAAAACCATCAGAACTCCTACTCATACCATTAAGTAATTGAGAGTCAATTGATAATAGAAGAATGGGTGGTTCATGAGATATGATAAAAGAACACATGCAAAAGCAACCTAACCCACATTAAATCATACTGGAAAGCAATCTTTATTAGACTACTTCCTCTAGTCTCTGTCGAAGTCACAATATGTAACAATGATTTGAATAATAGATATTGAGTCATTTCAAGTTGGGTGTTTAGGGCTGGTGTTAGTGTTTAATAAACACTAACACCAGCCTAAACACTGAAATGAAAATCAGCTGGTGTTAAGGATTTGACCTCTGAATATCGTCAACTTCCGATAAATAGTGTTATCGATTTTGCAAAATTGTTGTCTACTTATTAAACCGACCTTTGTGGCTGGTGTTAATATTGTAGGTACAAATGTCCAATTCACTAACACTAGCCCCTAGGGATTGAGCAAATGTTGATTTCCAGTTTGGTGTTAGTGCTAAGCTATCGTTATTGATATCGGTATCGAGCTCTTAATTTCATCAGCAAATTTTTAGCTCGATGTAAGAGCTCTTGACTGCTTTAAACACTAACACTTACACCCAGCTTGAAATCACTCAGTGTGCATCTACAAAGATATATTTTCCTGGAAATTGTTATGTTTATACTCACGGTTGGAATGGCAGAAAGTACTGTTTTTCTTCATCCGTATCCACTTTCCCTGACACGATATCAGTGATTTCCATGGCTGCCACGCCCCATGGTCTCCTTAGACCCGTTGTATACTTCTTACTGTGGTCTCCTTCCTTCAACTCCATCCGACCTATGAAATAATCAGACCAACATGAATGAATGTGAAATCAGTTTGACTGAAGTGACGGCAGAATTCTTGTTGAAAGTACATGTCCAGCAGTGTTGAGATCTAGTATTCTCATGAACTGTCCTCGACTACACATACGATTTGTACTAAAGACAACACTCATTTATTTGTTCTTGTTGACGTGCACCCCCCCCCCCTCCCCCCACTCAGACAGAAAAAAAGGAAATAGTCTTTTTGCATCATGCCAACTTTTGAAAACTCACTTTCAAGCAGAAAGGTTTTTTTTTAAAGGTATAAATAAGCTATAAATAATCCCACTGTATTAATTTTTGTCTGAGAAGAGGAAATGCTAATGCTTTAACTTCCTACACAGGACATGGATGGGAGAGAAGATTTGGAGAGGGGGTGGGGGGGGGGGGTGGGGGGGTTCTTGAGAATATCTATCATTGTGGTAGATGGAAAGTATACTCACCTACTCTGATGATCTGACAAACAAGGAAGATCTTTTCTCTCTGGAGATCCTTTGCACCGAGGTCCTAAACACAATCAAAGAATAATAATAATAATATTTAATGTTTATATAGCACTTATTAAAAATGTCTTTAAAGGTAATACAAAGTTTTGGTATGGGGTCATGAATTCGGTTCAAATGAACATATTGGAAGCATATGCTATCCTACAATATTCAGTTATCGTTGTCGCGGTCGAAATCGAGTCTAAAGTTATGAAATTGTAAATAATAAACACTTTATGTTGTATAGCTCCCTCTCAAGGTTAAAAAATTAAATAATCAAAACAAAATGTTTCTTGACCAAAATCGACCAATTAGCTATTCCCGTTCGGAAAAGATATACCACAACTACATATTCTGAGATTTTCATGGTCGCAGCTACCATTGTATGGCCGTAGGAGCTAATTGAAAATTTTCAAAATTTACCGGGAGCACCGGTAAATCTTTATATTCAAATTTTCCCAAAATCAGAAGTGTTTTAGGGGCTAAAATTTCTAGTGCTTTTAATACATCCACAGGGGCATCCAAATATATCAAAATTGTAAAGAATCACTATCAACTCATTTTTCGAAATTTCCCAAAACTTTGTAATACCTTTAAGCGCTTTACCCCGGTCATTGGATTCAGTGCTTGCCCGCACACACTGTGTGCACAATCTCCACTCCCTGGGGAGCATTTCAGCCAGGCGTTTACATGACGCTCAAAAACTGTTTGACCAACAATGACGGTCGCATCCCACCGGGTACCCATTTAACACCTGGGTGGAGAGTAGCAAGTGCCGGTTAATATCTTGATAAGGATATTAGTGCCGTGTTGGGATTCGAACCCTTGACCTTCGCATCTCCAGTCAAGCGCCTTAAACCACTCGACCACGACCATGATATTCTACACCTAAACATACACTATACAGTCAAACTTTTCTTATGGGCTACCTGTCTATAGTGGTCACCTACATGTATATTGTCACAGGTGTTGTATAATCTTTCTATAGAGGTTTCTACAGTAGAAAACTTGATGTCTCCCTTGTGGGAGAAATAAGAGTTGAAGAACCTGTCTAGAAAATCCAAACGTCTACAGTCGCCACATTTTCTGTTTTCCATGGGTGGCCTTCAACCGACGGGAGTTATGATTTGTCTACTGCTTGCTTGAGCAAAGCCTACTGTATATCAGCTTGACCCTCTAATAGTACACCATATTTCTATTTCATATATTTCCCATGGTTACATGTACCTCTACCGCAGATTTCAAAGAACCAGGAATTAAAACTTTGTACACCTCTTATACACTCATATAATCTGGTTAATTCACTTTCAGTTTATAAATACAAACAAATAAGCGCTTTGGTACTTTGTGGTTTCAAGATACTGATAAATGTTCTCACAAGTCACAGGTTCATTGAAGATTATTCTAAACTGTGGAACCTGGCCAAATAAAATTATTATTAAAGCTAAGACACAGCTTTAAGAAGTGTCTTTTGCATTTAAAAAAAAAAAAAAATTAAGAATAACCAGTTTTATTGTCAGGACCATTCATTTGGTAAAAGATATCTTCTACTACAGCATCTGGCATGAAACTTTATAATTGCACCATAAATTCTATATGCTACTTTATTACATATTCTAAGGAAATTCCAGATAAAACCTGTTCTCTATCTTCACTGATATTGTGGAAACGTAAGAACTCGATTGGCCATAAAATCATGCTTTGTCCTCTTTGGTACGAGTATACAAAATTTTCAAATCAAACAAATTACAAAATCAATCATCACTTTTACCATGATTTAATACTTATATCAAATCAAGACACAATAATTTTGTAACCAGACAGAGAATAGGTGAACACTTACTGTGAAGAGAGTCTTGAGGTTGTAGAGTTTACTCAGATCTGTGGGCGTGCCTTTACTGCTCCATTTCACGATATATGATTCACTGTTAAAAACAATGGAGAGTTAAAGAGTTTAAGATGAGACAGATCAAAGGAAAGAAGCATGAAATTGAGAGAAAAAATGGAGGCACAGATTTCACCCCAGTTATTAATCTGTCATCACTGTTATTTCATACTCTCAAACATGCTTTAAAGACCACCTTTCTTTTAAGATCAGATTTTTCATTTTACCATGAATATCATATCTCATTCAAATCTCTACTATAGGATTGCTATAAATTAAGACCACCTTTCTTTTAAAGGGATCCGGTAACTTTGTATCAGATTCTGAAACAAAATTCTGGATTTAGCTCATGATGCAATGATAATTATAAACCTTTAGGTCAGTCAGGAACCCCATGACTTTTACAAGCCGATCGCCTGTCTGATTATCAAGATATTTATGATTGGAATTACAAATTTTGAAAACCTTTCGCCTGACGGTTTTCATAACACTACAGTCTATTGGGGAAAACGAGTATGGTAAAACCGGTCACTCAAAGTTTTTTACTTTTTTGAGGCACTTCTTGATCATTTTGAAGCGCAATTTTTTGTAGGGCTTCAATATTACACCATATCACAGACACTGATAACAAGTAGGGCCGTGTATCTCAGATTTAACATTGTTAAACGATCCCTTTAAGATCAAATTTTGATTTTACCATGAATATCATATCCCATTCAAATCTCTACTATAGGATTGCTATAAATTAAGACCTATATACACAGGTGTCAGAAAACAGAAATCCCTTCATTATATTACACAGTAATTTTTGTCTCTCCCAAAATGTTACTACCCTATTAACAGATTATATCATATCTCATCCATAATCCACTTGGATTAATTTTATACGATGCTTCTACTGATTCAGTCTTTTAAATATTTTAATTAGCACATGTGTTTCTAAGTTGATGTGAATATCTTTGCACTTAGCAGATTCTGGAAAAAATGTGGCAGTACAGATTTATGATAAATGGGACAAGCATAACCAATAAAGATCAGGTTTTGGTTTCCTAATCATATACTTCAAACCTTGAACATGCAAGAACTACAAGGTCAAAACAATACAGTATATACAGGAGAGCACAGTTCAATAAACTTCTTCTAAATGAGGTGTTCACACAATTTGAAATCACTCAGTCAAATCTACGCGCAACAACCAATACTTCTATCTGATGCATTCAAACAATTTGCCATCATAGAGACACGTGTTTGCACACTCAGTGAAAATAAATTCTACACATAAGAGCCAAGCTCGAAAGAATTATTCCTAACTAATGTGTTCACACAATTTGCAATTGTAGAAACTCACTCACACACACTCAGTTAATACCACTAATGACATATAAGAGCCTAGTCAGATAAACCAAACCTACCTGATGTGTTCACACAGTTTGCCGTCGTAGAGACTCATCATCACTTCTGAGTTCTCACCAATCTTACACACAACGTTCTTCATCATGACGTAGAGGTTGTACGTGTAAACAGTACTCTGCTTCTTTGTCCTCTGTAAGAACTGTTCAATTCAGAGAGATCAATCAAAAGAAATAATATGAATGTTGGAAAGAGAGACAGTAAGCAGTACAGAATGTTGTATCAATGAGGAACAATATTTTCTCAAGGTCAGATTGTCAAATAAGCTTTGTCTCCTAAAATTTGGAACAATTATATTTTTGAATCACTCACACAATCCTCAGAAGGTATCAAATGAACCTGGATAAAAACATTATTTCATGCATACACACACAAGAATACAAATTGTAGTTGTATTTGTGAAATATTTGGGTTATATAGATTATTGATAGAGAAAGCAGCTACATTGAGCCTCCAATATCAATATACTAGTAGGAAATAAATTGTTATCATTTATAATCGCTGCTATTAATCAACAAGAACCTGAGGAAAGCCTTGCTGACAAGGAAACACAGGATGAAACTAAGTGTAGTTCAAGTAGTTTTGAAGAGATGTCTACTATCCTGGACTGGTAGGGATTTTCAAACATGCATACATGAGCACTCCATTTGCAATAATTAGTCTGAAAGTTTAATAACCGTTAACAAGAAAGAGTCAAATGTGATTCACTGGTCAGTAACATAACCACTATGGACTATGAGTATTTATGGTAAATTATCTTGCACAAAAATGTAAAAACACAAAGGCCTTTATCCTATAGATTTTGAATTCACACTCAATTGAAAATCAATAGGATTTTAACAAATGGAGGATTTATGATTGATTCAGGTCAATCACAATCTCTAGTATAAAACAAAACCATTATCGAAACATTGAGAGGTAGAGAGAGATAGATAGATAAAGAGAGAGAGAGAGAGAGAGAGACAGAGAGACAGAGACAGAGAGACAGAGAGGGAGAGACAGACAGACGGACGGAGAGAGAGAGAGAGAGAGGGAGAGGGGGGGGGGGTAGAGAGAAAAAAACAGAGAAAGAGAAAAGGAGAAATGTTACCGAAGTCTCTTGTTGTCCGATGATTCTCTGTGTTGCAACTTCATGCAGTCTATGAAGCGCCACCGTGCTAAGCATTGTGGGATTCTGAACACTGCCCTCTTCATCTCTGATCACAAGGTCAAGACCCAACTTCCTGAAATTGATGAAAATTAAATGAACATGATCAGTTTTAAAAACTCATCCTAGAGTAAATATTTTGTATGTATTTATAAACCCCAAAATCATATTAAATAAGTGTATACTGTAGGTGAGTGTCTTGAATACTACATGAATGTCTCACAGAAATATCCTTGCTAATCCTATATATTACACAATCAACCTCCCACCCCCCCCCCCCTCCTCCATCCCCCAAAAATAAAGAAAGAAAGAAAAATTCAGATCTGATCATTTGCATTTTGCAATTTAATAGCATAATCTCCCATTATGTCTAGAAGGTAATTTCAGATCTCAAAAGTACTCAAAATTCCTTTGAAAAGTATATTAATCTTTATTGCTCATTTGATTTTGCATATTTTCAACATTGAACTTAATAGCATTAACAAAATTGTGGTAAAAATAGAAAATGTTCCAATCTTTTATTAAAGGCTTCTTTTCTACATAATATACAGGTAAATATTGAGCTAACAAACACGTTTGACATGCACAGATAACTAACACAGCATAAAACTTACAATATGTAAAACGATAGTACTGTTTAAAAACATATCACTTTGTTTTCTTGGGGAACTTGCTACCCGTACTACTTTGGACAGTTTTCTCTCACGGACAGTTTCTCTAACCACCCCCATGAAGAATGGAATGACCCTTGTTATTGATAGGGGTCAGTACAAACTGCTAGAGGCATTGGAAGGTATCATTAAGTCTCCCGGGGTGCATAGGATGCCTGCCTAGCATGCAGGTGGCTGGGAGTCAGGGTTAAATGGAATTCACATGAATGGAATGCACAGACGAAGAAGGAAAGTCGGAACAAGTGTCCTCCAACAACACACACCCTTTTATACCTCCCAATAAGTGCGTCTTCGTTATCTCGAGATTGCCAAATAGCCCGCTATTTCTCATTTGGGAAATAATCCCGAAGTTACAAATCGCGTCTTCATCAGCTCGAGATATTTGGCTAAGCAATTGCGCATAGTGCGAGTCTTCGATCTGGTGAAGACGCACCGGTCAAATAGCTGGATATTTTGCCAAATAGTGGGATTTTTTGCAAACTTTCCCAAGATCTCTTGGGATGATTATCCTGACCAAATATCCCGCTAATTGCAACTTCGGGTTGATGAAGACGCAAATTAGTTGGACAGTTTGCGATCGGGATAGTTCAAATAGCGGGATATTTGGCAATCTCGAGCTAGTGAGGACAGGCCTATTGTTATCATAAATTCCTATAGTAATTGATGGCATAATTCATACCAGTGGTATAAGCTGTTGTTCTGTCCCCCCCCCCCCTCCCCCCCCCCAAAAAAAAAATCTAGAGAGAAAACAGCACCAAGTAAGAACAAGTGCCTTCTCAATAGATGAACCCACCCTACACCCCACAATTTCATTCATAATTTAATAACCATTTTTGCTGATGAGCAATATTTAGGGTATCAACAAGCATACACAATAGCAGATGGAATTCCAGCACCAAAATTCTTCACAATAATGGCAACAATACAGACTTGTGCTGTCAAACTTGTAAACAAATCCTTCAAATAGAGGTAAACTGTGGGTGTCCCTTTTACTGAGCTATGGCTTAGGATCACAATAGCTAAGTTAACAAAGCAGTTTAGCTCATTGATTTAAACTGTAAGGATATCTTATAGTTAAGGATCAAGCAGACTCACTCTTGGTTTAAACACTTGACCACAAGTGATCTTACGGCTCACAAGAACATTACAAGCAGGGGGGGGGGGGGGGTCTTTACATGAAGTTGTATTTCTTGTGGACGCTCTTAACTTTGAGTTTTCGCTATCTTAACATTAAAACGACTTCTTTTACTTTAAAAAGTAATTGTGTCGGTGTCATGTGACCCTGCGTCATCTGTTAGTGGGCCTTATTTGTTTAAAACTTTGAGGTGTTGCAATCTTTTTGATGTAATTAACGTTGTTTAATTATATTTAATTATGTTAAACTATTTTCGTTCTCTGTAACTTCTCATGTACTTTCTTATGTTTAATGTATTTACCTTGTAAGGCGCCTTGAGCATCTCTTGGGGTGGATATGTGCGCATTATAAATGTTGTTATCATTTATTATTATTAAAGTGTAAAAACCATGATGGTGCTGGGAAAACAAAGCTACTATTTATTTACAGGCAATTGCCATGTATACGGATAGATATCAAGATCTTGGCCAACTTTTGAGATGGAAGCATCATATGGTTTTCATATTCATGCAATAGCTTACGAATAAACCTACTTCATATTTACCTACATTGTACCTGCTCATACAGCATTTAATTTCTGGGTAACTTTATACATTTTTAATCAGGTAATCGTGTGCATTTTCAAGAGGTTACTTCCCTTTATCCGCCCATCTTCCTTCCTACTTCTAACATCCTATCAAACAAAGTTTCAAATTTTTTTGGCGAAAGTATCATGTGCAAAAGAACACTTTCCTGTAATGTTTAATTGGATTTTTGGCACTCCCAATCAAAAAGTAAACAAAAAGTGGTGAGAGAGAGAGAGAGAGAAGGCGAGTACTCTGAATGATTATATAGGTCATCTACATCAGGCAATAAAGCTGTCGCACGATAACTAAAATAAGATTAGCATCTACATGTACAGTACATGTAGTTTGCTTCACATGTCTGTATGTTCAGATGAGAGGGTATGTATAGGGGTCAATGTTGATCACAGCTACAATTTTTGCCCCGACAACATTGCTTTTGATAATATTTACATGTTACGTATGCCATGGTGGTTTCAATAAGTGATTTATCACGTCATGTCTGAATGACCCTCTATTGGGACTACATCATACATGTATTTCAGTCGTAGCAAAGGCATACCCCCATTCGCCCCCCTTGCACTTGTCTTTCATACCTCAGTCACACCGCTTTACCCACTCAAGACCAACTTCAAGCTGACTGTATTTGACCATTGGGGGTAGTGTGCAATTGGTTGTTTGGTCTTGGGTCGACTAAAGTTGGTCTACGTGTGACTGGGGTATTAGCATTGATAACTGACCTGTTAGTGAAATCTATCTTGGATGTGACATGCTGTTTCATCTCTTTGATCTCATCTACCGGTAGAGTTCCGGACATGATCTGACGTCGGCAGTCGATCAGCTCGTACAACATCTTGTGGACCAGGTCGTACTTCTCCACATCCCGCTTCTGTATTAAAGCATGGACACAAAATATCATGTGAATACTCAAATGAAAACATCTTGAATATTGCACAAGTAATGTACATGTACATGTGTTTGAGCAGCTCATAATGTTCAGCTCATAATGTTCAACTGGGAAATGCACATTAAGGCTGCGACGGGTAGTCGAATGCTCGAGTACCCGCAGGGTTGACAACTACTCAGGTACGATTTCTCGTACCCGAATATTCGGCCGCAAAAAAAAAAAAAAAAAAAAGGGCCCACGCTTACCCGTGCCAGGGAGAGCGACGGCCGCTGGCATGGTACCGTCGGTAAAAATGTTTCCCAACCGAAGCACTGTCAAACTCACCACTCAGAAACTGGGACCAAATGTCAAGATTTCTGTTTGGACTCGGAGGACAATGGATTATTCTGCCATCTTTGGTTTTTAAAACAGCATTGTTTACTGTTATTTTTATTATTAAATCGGCGCCTTCAACTGCAACTCAAAGTAAAATTGCATGCGTTTTCGGCGAGGGACCTGGGAAACTGCTGAAATCAAAAAAATCAAAAAAATCAAAAAATTCAACAAAAAAATTCAAAAAAATTATAAAAAAACATGGCGTCCGAATATTTGAGTATTCGCTTGTGAGCCTGGGAGTGTACTCGGGTACCTCATTACACTGTTGTGCACAGCCTTAATGCGCATTGTAGCTTCTTAACCAATTTTCTTGAGCCATTGTGCATGTAGACTTTACAGTGTATGTACAGTGTGACTACAGACAGTGTATTTACAAAATTTAAGTATAACTACATATACATGTACACTGTAATGCAGCTCTTACAATGTAAATTAGGTTCCAAGTTACAACATCAAATATTATGACTGTACTTGATAAGTCAGGCAAAAAACCATATCACTTTTTCTGAGGAGGGGCGGGGGGGCGGGGGGGGGGGGGGGCAAACTGAATCAGAAAATACAGATGCATGTCAAAACAAATAGAAGTAATTTGATGAATAGGAAATAAATGAGTCATTGTATCCTTTTTAACCATTTTGTAAAAGACATTCAAGTACAATGTACAGGTGTACATGGCATGTGAATACATACATGTATTTTATCAATTCCTATTCCTCTTTAATCTGCCAAATAATTGGGGAAAGATGACAAAAACACAATTTTGTATTAATTCCATCAGCAATCAAGTATTCAAGAGAAAAGAATGCTCTTAAACATCTATCCACAGGAAACAGGTATTAAGAGGAGGAAGTACTTCTTCTACTCTAGTTCGGATTTAGTCTCTATAATCGTCTTGTGGCTTTTCTTTCCAATACATGCTTAGAGTACTGTGAAGAGATTTCCTTTGACAAGTTAATAAAATACTCTGGTACATTGTAATTGAAGCGTGAAATCTGGTCTCGGTATGGCTTCTAATTTCACAAAGGGGATTTTACTTCAAGTTTTGAAGAGTTCGCTGGGTCTCCTTGTATTCATTTAATAAAACTACAATACATGGACATGTTCTGTGCATGTATGTACACATGCACACATTGTGTATTTTAACATGTTGCCTTGTAAACGAAGGACGCATCAATTGGCATTGGGCTCTAGGATTATGAAATAGCACTCATCTTTGGTTGAATGCATGAAATCTTTATAAGGTATGGGTGGCGGGCGAGTGGGCAGGACAGAGCAAAGGGTGCCCAAATCCATTAATTCCTCAGCTGAGCTCTCAATAACTAGTGTAAATCTCCTGAAACACAGTTTGCACATTTTTTTTCTACACATCCGCCAGGAGTCAAATTAATCTGGGATCCGAGTGCCTGCCTGGAGCCGCAATTTGCCAATGAAATGTATATCACATGGTTTAAAAGAGGATGTCAGTATTGCGGAAGCCAAGCTGATATTAGTACAGGTACATGTACATTAATGTAGATAACAGATTTGATCATGGAAGACTCAATTATCTACTGAATAGTGTATTCTAATGAGTAGGCTTATAATAGGTATTACACTGTCTTTAAGAAAACACCATCCTATAGAATAACAAACAGAACCTACAGTAGAAAATATACTAATTTTAATACAGACTAT
This sequence comes from Strongylocentrotus droebachiensis, assembly GCA_035222895.1. NCBI lineage: Eukaryota > Metazoa > Echinodermata > Echinoidea > Camarodonta > Strongylocentrotidae > Strongylocentrotus > Strongylocentrotus droebachiensis. The sequence goes on from JAVYIG010006110.1 coordinate 97,811, forward strand.
TTTTGGTTATGCTTCTAAAAGCAGTGAGACCCATCTACTAGAAAAAAACAATCTTTCTATGCTTGACTCTCACTTGAAAATAACTTACATGAACCTTATTGATACACAAGCAATATGGAGCCCCTTCCCGATGGGCAATTTTGAGTTGTGTTTTATCCTTGGCCATGTTCCATTTTACAATCAATGCATAATTCAATTTCTACCCGAGACAAAATGTATTGCTCTAGTACATGTAGAAAATATACTAATTTTAATACAGACTATTTTTGGTTATGCTTCTAAAAGCAGTGAGACCCATCTACTAGAAAAAAAAAACAATCTTTCTATGCTTGACTCTCACTTGAAAATAACTTACATGAACCTTATTGATACACAAGCAATATGGAGCCCCTTCCCGATGGGCAATTTTGAGTTGTGTTTTATCCTTGGCCATGTTCCATTTTACAATCAATGCATAATTCAATTTCTACCCGAGACAAAATGTATTGCTCTAGTACATGTAGAAAATATACTAATTTTAATACAGACTATTTTTGGTTATGCTTCTAAAAGCAGTGAGACCCATCTACTAGAAAAAAAAACAATCTTTCTATGCTTGACTCTCACTTGAAAATAACTTACATGAACCTTATTGATACACAAGCAATATGGAGCCCCTTCCCGATGGGCAATTTTGAGTTGTGTTTTATCCTTGGCCATGTTCCATTTTACAATCAATGCATAATTCAATTTCTACCCGAGACAAAATGTATTGCTCTAGTACATGATTTCATTCAATTTGCTCAATGCGGGTTATCGCTACATCCAGCTACATGTACTTGTAAGCAATGAGAGCAAGGAGAAGGCTATATTGAAAATAATTTGATAGACATGTTGTTTTGTTTTTTATCCCTGCCCAAGTGCTCAAAACATTTTCTCAATACATAGTACTGTACATTTCTTCTGTTCACTGACTGTACTGAAATTTAAAATGTCAGCAAGCAACACTGACATCTACATGCATGAAGATTTTAATACGGTCCAAAATTAAAAATAAATCCACATCAATCACAGATATTCTATAGCCTAAATGTATATTGTACAGTACACGATCTACAGATAATTTTTCAAATTGATTTCAAAGATTTTAATTGATGGAAGACTTTTTTAGTGAGTGAGTAGGACATTGCTCTCCTATGCCTCACTAAAAATCAAAACAGTCTTGTTATGGTCAGAAAAGTATGCAAGCTCACATTTGTTATGGTCAAAATTTTGGCTGAACTTGTGAACTTTTCTACTGTTCCTCTTCTTTCAGCATGATTGATATTGGAGGGTTCAATTCATTTTGGATTCCTCTTTTGTTCCACTAAGAAAGGAATTCCTTGAACTGTGTAAGTATGCACAAGGGAGTCTGACAATTAAAAAAGAAAATGGTTCAGCTGTTTAGGGGCTCGTAATACAGAAAAAGTGATATTTCCTGGGACAATTTTCAATAAACTTTTCTTTGTTTGAATTAGAAACATGATCAAAGAAACTCGTTTCCATACCCCATTGCATTGCGCATAGAAATCATGTTTAGATTACATGTCATTGCGATGTTCACACATTTCAAAAGATGATTCACTACCCCTCCACCCCCCCCCCCCCCCCCCACTAAAAGCTCTTGGGTTGATATTTGGAAGTCTTTACAAAGTTGTTCTGAGCTCTTTTAAAACTTTCTACAGCTACTTCACTCACTGCTCCCATGTACTTTCTTTCTTCAGAGTTTCTTCTTATTAATACCAATAATAGAGTGTATTGCAGTCAAACCTGTCTACTGGGGTCACTCGTCTCACAGGAAACAGAAAGTGGCCACTGTAGACAGGTGGTCTTTCTAGCCAGGTTCAACAACACATTTGACATCCCAGAGGGGGGCAATATACATATACATGTAGGTGACCATTAGGCCTAAAAAAAAAATTGTTGTATTGCCCTTTAGGTGGCAAAACATGGGTTGGTCGGTCAGAAAGTTTTTTTTGGTTTAACTTTTTTTTTTGTCGCCCTCTGTGGGCCGATCTTTTTCAGTTTTTAATGTTTGAACAAAATAAATATTTCAAAAATCTAAAAAAACGGTTTGAAAAAAAAAAAAAAAAATTAAATGCCGACCGTAGATTTTTAGATTTTGGGGTCGATCGCAAAGGGCAATACAAGTTTTTATTTTAGGCCTTAAAGACAAGTGGCCTTTATTTATTGTGAGGTGACCAAGTATGTTTTTATTGCGAGGGACTTACCAGAAAGAGTTGTTTCCATAGTATGCCCCATTCTCTCAGGACTGCTGTCAGTTCTTGTACGATGGGAATCTCTTTAGGTGTCACCTTCTCATGGTGCGTCTCACTGTCAAAAACAAAACAAAACAAAACAAGGTGGTGTTGATATTGAAACGATGGTACTTGACAGTCAGATGACAAAGTTCAATGCAAAGTATTTGTGAAAAATTGAAGGGTAGAATAAAATCAGATTTCATTTATGCTATACCGTAATATTAAAGCCTATTGTACAGGAAATACATGTAGAAATGTGATAACATGAACTACATGTACATGTACATGTAGGTACAATGTAACCCCCTGTATATTGTTCTGCTTATATTAAATCATTCAGATGGCATTTTGTTTGTGCTTGACATGTAGAGGACTTGGACTAGGGGAAAGTTACTCAAATTAAAATTAACATGAACATGTACTTTTTGAATACTACTTGTGCTCATGTAGTAAGCTATTAATCGGGTCTGTGATCTGTCTTTTACGTACAGTACAGGGGCGTGCATGTACAGTACAATGTATGTACTGTACATGTTTATAATACATGACATACATCCCTGTAGGCCCTTTCAAGAAAAAGTACCAATCAAGTACACAAGAATATATCGTACCCGGATGACTGAATGTCATTTATAAGCAAGATACCCCACCAGCACAAGTACCTATAATACCCAAAATGACCGTCCTTTACTGGAATAATATGACATTTCTAAAAATAATAGCAACCTCAAAGAGCTTTCATTACTTCTGCAATAATTTAAGTACCTACATGTACATGTAGATGTACATGCAACCCTTTGATCAGGTAATTCTACTTTGAACACAAAAATAAAGGAAAAAAAGTTATGCCCCAGAAGCTATTAAAGGTAATACAAAGTTTTGGTATGGGGTCATGAATTTGGTTCAGATGAACACATTGGAAGCATATGTGATCCTACAATATTCAGTGATCGTTGTCGCGGTTGAAATCGAGTCTAAAGTTATGAAATTGTAAATAATAACTATTTATGTCATATAGCTCCCTCTCAAGGTCAAGATATTAATTAAGCTATAAAACAATGTTTCTTGACTAAAATCGACCGATTAGCTATTCCCGTTTGAAAAATATATATTACAACTGCATATTCTGAGATTTTCATGGTCGCAGCTACCGTTATACGGCCGTAGGTGCTATTTTAAAATTATCAAAATTTACCGGGAGCACCGGTAAATTTTCATATTCAATTTTTCTCAAAAGCAGAAGTGTTTTAGGGGCTAAATTTTCTAGTGCTTATAATAAATCCACAGGGGCATCCAAATATATCAAAATTGTAAAATATCACAATCCACCCAATTTTCAAAATTTACCGAAACTTTGTATTACCTTTAATGGCAATAAAGCGGTAGTCACTCTCAGAATGATATTCAATGAGGGATGAATCCTCTAATTTATGTCTACATGTAGCTTCTATTGACATACATTGTATTTCTGTGAATGTAGTAGGTATATTTAACAATGTAAACATGTGGGTTAAAGTACAATTTATGTTGACAACTTCACAAAGATCCAACTGATTGCAAGTACATGTAGTTTGCAAATCTTTTTATCAGCTGAACATGCATATTTAAATACATGTACAGTGTACGCATCTCTTTGGGAATTACTGCAAATACTAAATAGTGATGAATGAAATAAATGTACTGAATAAATATATGCTTGGGCTTTGTGACAGGTCAATGGATCATATCAATAGGCCCATCTACTGTACACATCCCAAACACCATTTTGAAATATCGTAGATTGCAGCTATTGTGTAACCTCACATATTTTTGGAATTTACCGCAGACTTACTACATGATTGTATTTGTACACCTACACCTACATGTACATGTACATGTACATGTACCACACTTTAAAACCACAAAAAGCACTGGAGACAATATGTTAGAATGCTCACTCAAAGAACAATAATCTGAATCATAAAGAACAATAAACTGAATCATGCATTCTATTAACTGTGACTTAAAATATTCCTCCATGGCTTTTCAAACAAAGATTTTTGTACCAATCATGAATACATGTATGACAAAATGAAGGGTATTATAGACCATTAGGCCATGTAAAATTGATTACATGTTGATCGTCCGGATTTTTTGAAAAAGAGGAGGAGGGTGTACCATGTTATTTGATATTTGATATTTCAAAATGGCTGCTCGGTACATTTTCCCAGACAGTCGAGGCTATTTTTTTTTCAAGATGGCCGCCGACAATTTTTTTTTTAAAAATCAGAAATAGAGCCATTTTAGCAATGTTTTTCATGTTTTTTTTTCTTTCAAAAAAAAAAAAATCAAAAAAAATTTCGAAAACATTTCAAAAAAAAAAAATAAAATAAAATAACAAATAACAAAAAATAGGAGGCGGCCCCCAAAAAGGAAGCGGGCGGGGACGATCAACATGAAATCAATTTTACATGGCCTTATGTACTTTGTATGAATGCACACAGACAATGATGCTTGACACAAAGGACCCCACTCAAGGCAAAATCACAGACCACACAGTCAATAGTATGCATGATTTATACCCAAAGTATTCCACTTTCGATACAAGTATACTCAGAAACCAAAGAATGTCTCATTTATGAAATGACCTAAGTTCTAAGGTCATTTATACATACTGAGTGTGTCATATTGGTGGGTGGAAGAATAAAAGTGACATTTATATTGGCCTCTTGGCTTGATAGCAAAGTAGCATGTCTCATCCTCTTGTTATTTCCTATCCTGACACCTGCTGTTATTACTGACTATACTAAACTTGTTGAGTATCTCTCTATACAGTGGTGAAGTGTGACATCATAAAAAATCTAATTTTAGAATTTCTCAATTTTTTCATCATTTTCCGAAAAAGTATCAAAAGTAATGTCCAAATGTCGAAAACCAATTTAATATGTTAAATATTGGCTGAGATATGACCATCTGAATATGTTCTATGGGAACTCAGTGTTATATGCTCTGGCTCCTAATGGTTAGGAGCCAGAGCATATAACACTGAGTTCATATATGAAATATATTTATTCAGATGGTCATATCTCAGCCAATACTTAATATATTAAATTGGTTTTCGATATTTGGACATTATTTTTGATGCTTTTTCAGAAAATGAAGAAAAAATTGAGAAATTCTAAAAAAAGATTTTTATGACGTCACAACTTCTGTACTCTATTGATTCATCTCTTTTGTGAAAGAAATATATGAACAAAAAAAGTAGTAGAATAAAGGTATGATGTGTCATTAAGATGTTGAAATGTTAAATTGCAAGATAATTTTGAAACCTGCAAAGAAATCATTGATGTACAAACACTGTATTAAAGAGCATGTACCTGTCGGTATAACTACAGACAACAGCCTTATTTTTAAAAGAATATGAAGTGCTCAAACCCTTATTTCCTTGGCTTCAGACTTCAGAGTAAGTTCAGCCGAAATGCCAAGTTTTGTAACACTAAAACCTGTACCCTGCATGCCTTGTATTTGACACTGCAAAGTTCAAAGCACTTTAATAAAAGAAAACTCTTCCTATCAAGTTTTTACATGTACATGTAAAAACACTAGGGTACAGAAAGAGAGGGGTGAGAGATAGTGAGAGGGGAGAGAGAGAGAGGGGGGAGAGAGAGAGAGGGGGGAGAGAGAGAGAGGGGAGAAAGAGAGAGGGGAGAGAGAGAGAGAGGGGAGAGATAGGGGAGAAAAAGAAAAAGAAAAAGAAAAAGAGAGAAAGAGAGAGAGAGAGAGAGAGAGATGTAACAAATACCTTGTTACAGGAAATTTAACTACCGTACTGTCTACTGGGCTGTCAATAATCAACAATTCTATTATCAAGAGCTAGTTATCAAACAACTCTGAGTACATGTGTAAACAGAGAAGAAGAAATATGGAAATATTATAAAATGTTTGACTACTTTAATAAAAGGCGAACAATTATGATCTTTCACTTCTAATATCAACAGACATATATTACAAACATAAACAGATAGAAATTAGCCATTTAACTGGGGCATACAGTACAGGTATACATGTACATGTATATACAAAAAAACAAAGACATTTCACAATGTAGGGGCATAAATCCTTGCATAAAATATTTGTATACATTTACACTGCATGTGCAATTTAATAGTTCTTCTGGTATGTACAGTACATGTACTAGTAATCCGATTTAGTCTTTTCATGGGGGAAAGATTACCAGCAAATAGCATACACGTCATTGCCTTTCCTGAAAGAAAAAAAATTAAGGCCATCTGCACAATCATCACAACAAAGTCATTTAGACTAGTACTAATTTAGACCAAACCACTTCAAAAATATTTGTGTAGGAGTACAAGTGGGGTAAACAAAAATGATGACATTGTTATATCATTTAAAGTTAATAGATCTGTCATATCAATTACAGTAGTAGATCATGCTGCATATTAATTAAATTCACAGAAAAAGCACAACTCCCACATGTATTTGCACATAAAATGTTTATGTAGAACATTGCTATGTGTACATTTTGTACACTGTACATGTACATGTACATGTATGTGATAACAAACAAGAAGCTAAATTTTTGTTATTTTCATAACGGCTGCACTATTAAACAATTAAAAAAAAAATAATGGATGAATTCATAAATAAAAGATTGTTAGATACTGTAGATCAGAGGATGTTGTATCGGATTTTGTCAAGATTTATTTTCTGCCCTCACCAAAACTCAATATTACCTTTAAAAGTCAAGAGTCCTGTTTAAAAACAATGGTGCGTTTCCAACTTCCCCACAAGGATATATAACAATACCAAAACACCAGCAACAAAACTCTAAAAATCCACAATAGCCACATCCTACATTTTAAGCCCTATTAATGGTGCAAAAAAGATAGAAAACTACACAATGTAGATGTAAACAATAACATTATACTTAGGTTGATTACTTTAGCATTACATGTACTTCCTACCTAGTTTTTTCTAACCCTGTAACTGATCATTGGATCTGGGGCCGGTAGTTGGCCGATCAGGTGAAATCGGATAATAAATTCTGATCGCTGATCAATGAAAATGATCAGAAAAACCGGTTTAATTTTTTTGTTTTGTTGTTTTAATGCCGAAAATGTTCAAGTTTTGGGCCATCAAATACTAAAGAAACATGCATAGCTGGGATTATTTTGTCATTTGGAGTTGTTGTAGACCATGTTTGTTGATAATTCAGTGCCTTTTCATGACTTTGAAATTCATAATATTTAATAGTCTAAGATTAGAGGCAATCAGGCAATCAGGCAAAACATGCGAGCCACCATCTTCGATTTATGTAGGCACGCATTTTTTTCCCATTGTCATTTAACCGATACTTTATGCCGATAATTTTTGCCGATACCGATCAAAGGTGTGAGGGTTTCGCTCCGATCTTCCTATCCGTTCAAAGCCCAAACTTACAGGTTTAGTTTTTCCACAACTGGAAGTTTATCAAACAACAAGAGCATTTTGGAGTGAGTTTCAAAAAGCCTTCAGAGCTTTGTATGAACAGAGTTTGCCAAACATGTACAGTAGTTAAATACAGCAGTACAGAATTATACAGGCCACTGTAGCCTGAACTGTGTTTGCTGACATAATTACAGTGATTAAGCCATAAATCTTCAAACTTCAATATGAACAGGGTATTCCAAGTTAATGCAGTGATTATGCCCTGATCAATGCACAAGCATCCAGGCATGGCACATTTTACCCTTTACTTTGCTGTTGTTGTTGCAAACGACTTGGAAGTAAATTGCCTGTGTGAATATATTAGAGATTGCAGGTCAGACCCGCAGGACAATACTGCTTGTTTTGGTTGTGTGCTGTCAGAATACTAGGCTTCAAAATCATGCTGGTTATCCAAGTGAAATAGTCTGTGACCTTTTACCTTCCATGAATTCTTATCTCAGGAAAGAGTTTGCCTATACATATAAATGTAATAAAATTCCATGAAGGGTATACAAGTGTAGCTCTACAATATCAATTTTTTAGTGTGAATGCATTACTGAACAGGCCAGACGCAAACGCATCATCTATCGTACATGTATGTGGGAAGTTGTATTTGCATATATGAAACATCCTATGTTTCTGAGAAATTATCATTCTTTCAGTTGGTAAAAATAACTAAAATTTTGAGGTAACAGCTTCAGAATGCAAGGAATGTACGTTTATGACTCAGTGTGGATATCTTGTATTTTCATTCCCAAATGCATCAAAGTGTGTGTGGGGTAGGGGAGTTGTTTTTGTAACATTTTTGTAACATTGATACATTGTACATGTACATGTAGGAAGAAAGGGATGTTATTCTAATTAGAAACTTGAGATTTTGGGGTTCAATATAAAATCATCAAATCCCATATATATCTCTTGCAAAAAGCATGTATAAACAATACAGCAACTTCAGCATGGTTATTCATTCAGGTCCCATTTTTCCATTACATTGTAAATGCGTTACTCCATACCTTATTATGTGTGGGTCTATATACAATTACATAATTCATGTACATGTATATGAACATGTACAGCCTAATGTATAACATTTCTTGCATTGTCATTCATGTATGTACATGTACATGTATGTAACTTACCCAATAGTTTCCACCAAAGCTTCCTTGATATAAACATAGCCTTTGGGAAAGATGCCCTGTTAAATAGAGAAAGACAAGACAGTTATGAAGGTTAGAAAATAGAAATCAAATTAAAAGATACTGTACATTGCATTGTCTCTCATACCCCAACTTTTTTTATTTAGAAAAAATAGCTTTAATTCTGATTACTTGGGACAAGAAAAGACAAGAAAGTATTTAAAGTACTACATGTACATGTAGGGCTGTAAATCACACATTTAATTGCTCTCAATATTTTAATGGATATGACCACTTAAAATGGCAGACACTACAAATACATGTAGGTCAATATGTAGGCTTATATATCAATACTAAGATGTCTCTTCATATTTTGGAGTGGCAATCATTCCTTTTTGAAGTGGTTACCTCTTGGGTCAAAAGTTGATGATTTTATTTTGAGTTTTGTTCCTCTTTCAGTAACACTTTAGAACATACCTGTACATCAATCTTAAATATCAGCTCCAAGTGTAACATCCCTCAACCATTACACTGTAGTACACTTAAACTACACTTGTAATCTCCGCTTCATCTTTATATAATCAGCACTTGCTAAACACTTGATAAACACTAAACTGGTGTTAACTACATTATGTAAAGATCATATTAAGTGGAGCTCAATGTGTCATTGAAAATTAACTAAATTGCTGTCTGGTTGAACAGTCTGGTTAAAAGTAGAAAGCAGGGTCCTGTTTCATAAAACTTCTGATCAATAACTACAGCTAAATTTATATGACAAATTTGCTATCAGCCAATCAGATACCAGTTATTGTAACTTGTTATTGATATTACATGTTTTATGAAACAGGGCCCAGGTACATGTACAAATGCATACAAGCTTTTTTTTCTCATCTTCTGAGCGTAAGACTTGCATAGAGACAGTGACAGACTCTATCACACTCATTTGAATTGAGTGGAAAAAAATATACAAACAAAACAACACACACTGGAAAATAAGGAAAAATGAGCTACAGTTAAAACAAAACAAAACAGCAACAACAAACAAACAAATTAAAGTAAACTAAAAGCACTATCAACAAGGAAATCACTTTCTTTTTTTAAAGAGCTCCTGTAGAAAAAAGGAAGAGCAATTTTTATCACCAGGGGAGGGGGAGAGTGGAGCAGGAGAGGGGGAGCAGGAGAGGGGAGCGAAGGGAGGTGGGGGAAAATGCACATGGAAATCTAATGAGTCCAAAAACATGACGTATTGTTTTCACCATTATAGTTTGGCCTAAAAGCATAATATCATCAGCACATAACGACCTATTCGAGACCAACCCAGACGAGGGACAGATGGCGTTTGGTGAGGCTAATGGTTCTATTAATGAGGCGTAGGAGGAAGATTAATAGAAAGCCACTATGTTTTTCAATTACATTCCAAACAGCCTACTGCCATCATATCAATATCATACTGAAAATGCTAGCATATTTTACTGTACAGTAAACCTAAATGTAATGTGCATTTGATGTCTTTGAATTAATTTCTACTTTTAATATTCAATCTTAACAATTTTGTTTTCATGTTCAGTTCATATTTTTAAAACAATTTTAGCCAAAAACTCTAAAAAGTTTAAAAGAACAAATGGATGCTATCTCTCAGCTCTTACTACTTTTCAACTTATCAAATGGAACCTCACCTTCTTGTTCATGTAGGTCATGCACCCCCAGTTGTTTGTTTGTTTTTAAACAAACCAGATACAAACGTGAATTGTTTCTTATAAATGTTTAACATTCAACTTGAACAAGGAGAAAACACTTCAAAGAAGCTTAGTTTTTTGCTCTATCAATCAAACTTCCAGAAATCTGACCACAGTACTGTAAAATCAAAAACTATCACGAATTGTAGCCACCAATTTTCACGGCAACAACCTTTCACTTACATCACAAAAATTTGGTGTTGATTTCACTAATCTTAACCACTCACAAACATGTTATGTCAGCAAAAATTTAGTTTTACAGTGAAAGTTTTGAGAACTTCTCAATTTCTTGGTCTTTTAATATAAAGAATAATGACTTATGAAAACAGTATTCTTCATGTTTGCGAACGACTTGGGTTCAACATTCCATTTCAGAGCTCAGTCTCACCTAATACATATACATGTATGCTGTGACAGAGCTAACCCTACGGCTCAGATTAGATGGAATGCTTGAGTTTAGATCAAGTCCGATCTTAAAATCTAGCTTTTTGTTAACAAACTGTAGCCTATTTGGCTGCCAAATCTCCAAATTCATAGGAATACATTTCCAAAGTCTGTGCTGATCAGAATGTAAACTCTATTTTCATGCCCTGCCTTTTGAGTATGTTTTAGTTTGCTTAGAACTGGAAAAATGGGCAAGTGTGTTTGGATAGTTGCCTTCTGAAATGGCCTGAACACAAGACCCTATCACTATGGTGGCTATTTTCATAAAGTTCACAAGGTTGACCTAAGTTTGGCCTAAGTATAAATGGGGGCAAAGTTGATGGGTGTGGGAACAAGGCATACTTCTGTTTGCTCCTCCATCATTTAGAGAGGAAAAGTCCATTTAAGGACAGATATTTTACATTCATTCTGTAATTTTATGACTGTTTGTCCATCAACAACTGCCAAAATGTTGCAAGAGATCTTCACAAACACATAGGCCTGCATTAAATTCATTTTTCTGAGTATGGTTAGAAAGGAAAGCTTTGAAAGCTTTGAAAATTACATGTACTGTAAAACAACAAAATTATTCATATCAGGGCTATAAATTTGATGTTTTTTATGATTTTAGTTTAAGAATGAAAGGTGGACTGGTTGAATCAGACCTTTGTTGAATGCTTTTACATGTAGTTATGTACATGTACTGTATGTTAGCTTTAATATGTCACATTCTCAAGAAACATAAATCTGAATAAATAAATTGTCCAATACTCAAAAATCCATGTGTACATGCATATTATAGAAAAGGGATTCTTTCAGGTATTTACATGTAGACTTCTGTAGGCCCTATCATTCTTTGAAAACTTTCTTCTGTGTCAGAATTGTGCATATAATTCAATCGTAAATTGATTGCAGAATTCAAATGTCTAATATATCTCCTACATGTACATCTGTTGAGCAAATGCTGCATGCAAATTCATGTTGTGCAAGCACAATAAGGTACCGGTACTTCATTTTTGTTAACTTTTTGGGGGAGTTGGGATATTTCACTCTTCCTGCCCATAACACTTTATTATGATGACTACCCAGGTCTCATGAGGTGCGTCATCATCATCTCGAGATTGCCAAATAGCCCGCTATTTCTGTTTTGGGAAATTATCCCCAAGTTACAAATCGCGTCTTCATCAGCTCGAGAATTGACCTCGAAACTTGAAACTCGACCTTGAGAAATTAGCTCAAGATATTTTGCTCAGCGTTCACGCATAGTGTGAGTCTTCGGTCTGGTGAGGACGCACCGGACAAAAAGCTGGATATTTTGTCAAATAGTGGGATATTTTGCAAACTATTCCAAGATATGCTAAATATATTACTCATTACGGATATAGTATCAAAAATAATATCGCTAGTGATATTCGTTTGTCTCGCAATGTGGTCAATAAGGAATCTAAAAGTTGAAGTGTTGCAGTTGCACACGAAACGTCGTGAACTTTTAGATTCTTTATTGACCACATTGCGAGACAAACGAATATCACTAGCGATATTATTTTCGATATTCCAAGATATCTTGGGATGACAATCCCGACCAAATATCCCGCTAATTGCAACTTCGGGCTGATGAAGACGCAAATTAGCTGGATGGTTTGCGATCGGGATAGTCCAAAATGCTGGATATTTGGCAATCTCGAGCTAGTGAAAACAGGCCTACGTTGCATTGATCTGAAAGAGAGCCTTTAACGACTCCCAAAACGATAATGACAGCCAAATTTGGTTCTCCTGCAGATGGTAACTATCTGTATAAACATTGGGCCCAAGTATGTTGAGAAGCAGGCCCCTTGATTGCTGAGCCTGTCAAGACCTCTGTTTGAAGACCATGTGGAAACCATTATATACTAGACAACTGTCTGCACAAATGTGAAAATGATGTGCCGGTAGATTTGTAAATCTGTGATTTAATTCTCATCAAAGCATTCCACTTTGAGTTTTGTTTGGAAGTTGAGAGTGGTGCTTTCCTTGTCACCTCATTAATGTGTGAATGCATACCGGTACATGTACAATGTACATGTACATGGAGCCTCTAGCGATGAGACTATTTTCCCCAAATCAACCTCGTGAAGTCAATATGACAATTTAACAAAATTGTCTTAATTTTAATACATGTATTCCTCTTTCGCAACTTTCAGTATTAAATATTGTAGACCAAAGAAATATGTTCAGCAAATTTTGAAATATTGGCAATTTTATTCTGAGGTTAAATTACTTTCAACCGACTTCCTACATAAAATGCATGAAATTAAGAGTAGAGAAAAACGGGATTACAAAGATTCTTACCTTCAACTGTCTGTTCCTTGTATTACTTCCTCTGTACCATCCTGTTCAAGAAAATATAGGAATAAAATATGTAAAACCAAAATCATATTAAAATTAGCCATTCGTCGTTCTCACTCCCCCACTTTCTCTCTCTCTCTCTCTCGCTTAGTCTTTCTTTCTTTCTTTCTCTCTCTCTCTCTTTCTCTCTCTCTCTCTGTCTCTCTGTGTGTGTCTCTCTCTCTCCCCCCCCCCAATCTTCCTCTTCCTCCCGTCACATGTACTTTCTACAGGATCTACACATGTACAAGTACATGTAGGTCACATCTGAATTCTAATACATTTTCAAATAAATAGTTAATTAAAATGATGAATACAATAATGTACAAAACAGCTGTTTTCCAAATAAAAGAAAACAGGATGAGGATAATTCTTGCTACAAGAAGGTACAGATATCACTGATGTTTTGAAATAATTGATAATGAAGAGAGAAACACAACTTTCTTTCCCACATCCTTCCCTGTTGTATGGAAGATAGGTATTGAGTTTTCATGCATCGGAAATGAGAATTTATTATGAAAATAGTTTCCTCTTTGGCACACTGCATTCTTATTCTCTTGACTCAGATACATGTAGCGAGAATAGCTTCTCCACTTACAGTACATTGAAATCTTACAGATTTTTTTTTTTTTTAAATATATTTCTATTTATTTTGTTTTTAAACTTTGTTATGATGTATATTCTAGGCTTGGACAACTTTCAGCATCCTTTTCAAGACCTGTAATTAAGAAGAAATTGGGGGGATCATTAAAAGATGACTGGTTGAAAAGCAAAGTTGAGAATCAACTGTGGAATGAAGAGATATCAACATGCATACTCAACCTAGTTCTTAAATTGTTACCTAGTTCTTAAATTGTTACCCAGTTCTTAAATAGTTACCTAGTTCTTAAATTGTTACCTAGTTCTTAAATTGTTACCTAGTTCTTAAATTGTTACCTTACATTGTTATCTTATGTTTCATAATTTCACTTCATATTTGTTTTCTTGTCATTACTCTGTTTAGTTTTAATTGTATAAATATTGTAAAGCGCTTTGATATAAATGTCTTATGAAAAGCGCTATATAAGTAAAAGTTATTATTATTATTATGTATCAACACTGTATCCTGTGAACAAAAGTGTACATTTCTACATTTTGTTGCATATATAATTTTTCTATGTATTGCCTTCATCTCCAAAATTTGTTATAAAATTATAGTGCAATAAAACACAATTCATTAATTCAATTTTTATTCAATCCGTTAAATTAAATCTATCAACTGTCTAGAGTCAGAGTAGAGTTAAAGTAGACTGTGGTTCATAGATCTCTTCATTTTGCCACATTACTTTGAAATCTGTAATTATTCTTTAAATGATAACTAAATATATGAAAATAATAGTTTTCTTTCTCACCTGCACTTTCTTCAACAATCTGCACTGTATCACCAACACTCAATAATAGCTCTTGGGGGCCAGATCCAAGAAAATTGTAGATGGCTGCAAAATAAAAATAATAAAATAAAAACACTACATCTCAGAGAATATATACTACATACAGTACATATAGTTCACCATTAATGGTATTAAAGTAGATATACATTGATTTTAAAAACTAACTTTATTTTCATTATTGCAAAGTTGAAACTTTGATTCGACAAGGTTATCAAAATTCAATGCTTGGAAACATTTGAAGTAATGATTATTATAAATTACAAAACGCTTAAATACAGCCCTGGCATAGCACCTGAAGAGCTCTCCGAACGCTGCTGAGATGTGTGAGATCACAGTATGGACATGATTTGCACAAGCAGACGATGTCCCATGACATCTCACACATTTTAGTGCCTGTTTTTTCATCTTCTCTTGAGTTCTTTCTCTTTCTTCACTACCGTCAGGCTAAATGTAATCTATTGCCTCACTCTAAACCCTGCGCATGGTTTTATTTTGATGACAAATGCAGCGATAAAAAAATAAAGGAATCTGTCGCTTGTAAACAAAATAAGACGCCAATAGGCGTGTCTGCACTATCTCGAGATTGCCAAATATCCAGCTATTTTGAACTATCCCGATCGAAACTATCCAGCTATTTGCGTCTTCATTAGACCGAAGTGGCAAATTAGCTGGATAGTTGGTCGGGATAATATCCCAAGATATCTCGGTCTAGTTTGCAAAATATCCTTCTATTTCCGAACTAGCGGGATAGTTTGCGACCGTCTTCATTAGACCGAAGTACGGAGTTAATTATCCCGATCCCATCATGCACAACGATTTCCGGTTCGCACATGCGATCTATACCGCTCAGCGCTGACCTCGCAACCACTGACCTCGAGTAAACACGGAAAACCGCAAACTAGACCGAGATATCTTGGGATATTATCCCGACCAACTATCCAGCTAATTTGCTACTTCGGTCTAATGAAGACGCAAATAAGCTGGATAGTTTGCGATCGGGATAATTCAAATAGCTGGATATTTGGCAATCTCGAGATAGTGCAGACACGCCTATTGTATATTCAGCTGGACACACCGCGGTATGTTCGGCGGTTCAAGAGGGAACAAATGCCGTCCTCGATATCATTCCGGGGAATTTTACTTTGAAAGTCTGGTTTCTTTGATTGTTAATTAACTCCTATCCTGTGTATTTACAAGCAAAAGATTTTGGTTATCAGAATCGGGTCATATCCCATTTTGAATGGTTTGACATGCCATTACATTTATATACACTAAACTCATTATAATTTCACAAATAATAGCTTTGCAATTATGTTCATTCTTTATGGGATGTCGTCTGCTTGGGCAGCATTGGTCCATATAGTGACGTCATTAAAACATTGTTATTTTTCCGGCGAATCTCTTGTATATCCCAGCTGCTATGGAGGTGGTTGTATTTGTATTTTTATAAATCACCCGATATGTACATGTAGTTGACCTCAAACTTGTATGATGGCCATCTGTTAGCTTACCAGTTTCCAGTGAAACATTAGTTGACATATTTGTGATTTTCTTTGAATTTCACCTTTAATATTATCTGAGGTAAGCCTGATGTAGCAACAGGAGGTATGGCTTGAATTTCAAATTCAATCTCAAAACAGTTTTTAATTTTGGTATGTTCTATGCATTTACCAACTTGAAAATTAACAAAATGCCAGAGGGATAAAAGTAGATTGTTTTATAAAAAGATGCTCTCAAAACTCATAATTTCAAAATTGCTTTCCAATAGATCCACTTATTTCTAACTTACATGTACATGTATCTATTGTGTACTTTCATGTTCCTACTTTTATTTTTCGCCTTGAGCACATTACTCAAGTGTAGTTAGCACATTATACATGTACATGTACATACTCTATAATGATATTATTATTAATTTATTATCAAATGTAAAGTACATTATACTAGTGCTGTAGTCAAACGTTTAACCGTCCGGTATCCGACCGCCCATGGCGGATTCCGTTTTCAATTGGACGGTTTCGTTTACCCGTTTTTTTTTTTTTTTTTTTTTAATTTTAATTTTTTTTTTTTTTTTTTTTTTTTAATTTTTTTTTTTTAAAGTTTCGATTTATGCCCCTTACACCTGGCACTATGCCTGGCAATGTCTCCCAGCTCAGTAATCTGTGTGTTGACTCACCACTCTGAAACTAGAACAACACTCCAATTTGTCTGTCATCTTGGTTTGAAAGTAATCTTTGTAATAGATCTCAATATGTCATTTATAATAATAATTCATCCAACTTGAACACATGGCCTACCACAAGGTTCTATCCTAGGTCCTCTACTGTTTTTACTTTACATTAATGATCTTACACATTCCTCCAAAATCGACATTGTTACTATTATTTATGACAAGTTCACAAGCACAAATGAAATTCCTTCCCGCTTTTTCACACGGACCTGGCTTGCTGCCGACAGAGTCGGTGAAGACAAAAAAGTTTTAAAAAAAAAAAAAAAAAAAAAAAAAAAAAAAAAAAAAAAAAAATCGTTTTTTTTTTTTTTTTTTTTTTTTTTAATAAATAAATTGTTTAACCGAAAACCGTCCGGTTTTGACTGGCGGTTAAACGGAATTGGAGATATCCGTGATGTTACAGCACTACATTATACTGTACTTCATGTAGTACTTTGAAGAGTACCTGGTATGTCAAATTCATGAAACTTTTCCCTTTCTGCATACATGTAACCCTAACATGTACATGTACATATGTACATAAAATGACCTTAGAAACTATGCTCCATATCAGCTGATTACGCGCAGTCATTTAGGACTTATCCATAAATAGTCACAAAGAGGTCCACACAAGTTACATAACACATTAGAGTAACCATTCCAGGCATCTACCCTGGAAAAGATAAGATTATCTTGTCTGTACTGACATTCTGAACTATCTGTATCTTATGACAACAGTAGCCATACTATACAAACTTTGACAGGTATAGATGTACAGTATGTACATGTAAATGGGGTACCAGGACTTTTAGCAGTTTTACTTTACAAACACAGTTGCCTATTGATGCCTACATGTACATGTACATGTACACAGTGTACATATAGGTCTACATTCAAAACATGTACATGTCCAATGTAAATGTACAAGATAGAAGAAGAAAAAACACTTAAGAATTAACGATCATCTGAAGTATCAGTTCCTTACATGTACATGTACCTGTACATGTACATGCTACATGTACATAGCCTACTGTGTACAACATAATATCAGTGCGTTAATGCGTTTATCTTCATCAGCACTTACACTGGAAGAAGAATAAAGGACATACTGTAGTATCATTATGTAGGGCCAACACTATTGATAAGCCTTAATAGAAAGAAGTGTCTTGTCTATCAATCATCCTATACAATGTAGATAGAGACAGAGTGATCTGGTGAGTAAACTATAAAGGGTGAAAGCAATCACAAGATTGAATGGCACTTTGTCTTTTCATGACTCATTCTGAAACACACACAAAAATCATCAAGGTTTATGTGTACATGAACTACACATCTATAGGCCTATAGGTCATCTGAAATGGCCGCTCAGCTATTATTATTAACCATGTGCACACGTGTACATGTACATGTATAAATTATATGTGAGAACGATGGCCCTGTACATGTACATGCGGACCCAAAATGGTAAAAATGGACAAGAATGCATTTAAAGTATTCATATGTACATGTAGGTTTAGTATATAGCCCACCAAGTTTAATAAATACAAAAGCAAAATTTGTATAACCTGTGAGTAGAGGTACAGTACATGTAGTTCAAACAAAGATCCTTTTTTCACCATTCATGAAACATTTTTTTTAACCACTATCAATACATACATGTAGGCAGTTCGGCTTCACCATAAATACAGTTATGCACATTTACACAAATTGGCTGCATGACAATTGCTACATGTATACCAAAAATAAGTACAGGCTAAACGGTTTGCTCTAAAAAAAAACTAATTGTTGATACAACACAGAATGTACAGGCCAAGTGAATTCAAAATCTTCATGACTATCTACATACAGTGTACTTGTATGGATAAGTGTAACATGAGACATTGCATGTCAAGAGATTCATCTGAACTTCACAAGTTTGATACCATCATCACAGTATTCTATTTCAATGCGTGCATGCATGTACATGTACAGTGTACATTCATATTCATAACAACCCACATACTGGCTTACTGCATACAGTGTCAATACAATTGCACATACCGTCCATAGCATGCACGTATTGTATTATCACCTCAAAACAAGAGGGTGTTAGCTCATAATCTTCATCACACTTTAGTTTTAACACTCCTCTAGGCTCTACACTACATGTACATGTACAATGTAGCTTGCAGGCAAAAAACCTTTATTTTAAGCAATACTGTAGCGGTAATGAGCAACAGAGGGTCTGAATGATGAGACTATAATCTATCCAGTCTGGATAGATTTACCAAATACATCAATCAGTAGGCGGTTTCCCAACAAAATTTGTATCGTCACGTAATAGTCAAAACATATTCTTTTACATGATTGGTAATAAGAGCCTCCATTTCATTTTTTGAGAGGGGGGCGTTTCCAAAACTGGTCTTTACCTTTAAATAAATGTTCAAAATAAATATTGTACAAAAAACATAATTTCAAGTATTTTTGAAAAATGTAAATCAAAGGCCAACTCCTATTCAAGGATGAACACTCTCAAGCAGATTGATCTTCACTAATTTCTTATTACTTACATTTTTATAATGCATTTGATATCAAACCCTCTTCTCATCCGTTTCTCTTATTTGTGTGTGGTCTACATGTACATCAGTCCATATACTGTACATGTACATTATTTAGGGGTTGAAGTTCCCCTTTAATCCAGCGTCAGTATACGTATGTAGTTTGGTAAAAAATATCCTGCAATTATTTTGGTATGCATTTTACTCCACGTTTCATTGACTTCCTCTGCAGTTTAGCACACACCAGACCAGACAGGGAAAGGTCCAAGCAGGAAAAAAGAGCTTCCTGCTCTCAAAAACCACATTGCACCAAATTATCACTATAAGTAATACGCTAAGGCTCCGCGGGGGGCGCGACGTCTCCGCCAGCCTTTGTAGTCTATTGTTTTTCAATGAGATCGCCGACCAAAGTTGGTGCAGCTATCTCCTCCTGAACCCTCCCCTCGGGGTACCGGTGACCGGTGCCGTCGTCCGCGGGAGAGTCAACTCTGTGGAATTGGCTATACTCCGCCCGAGGTCCTCCTCCGTGCCGACGTCCAAGGCGAAAACAGACGCGACATGCATAATGCATGATATGCGTGACGACAGAGATACCTCATGGATATTCAACATGACATCCGTAGACACACGACCGATGACCATCCACTCGCATTAAGTTGCGTATTAAATGCACGCTGAATGGGTACGACTTACCCCGTGTTAGGTATCTTTCTATAGGATGTGCTTTGCATGTAGTAGCTGCACAAGAGATGAACGGGGCTTCCCGTCGACGTCCAAACTTAGAGACCTATTTCCATCATGATTGCCGCGATTTTTATATAGTTTTCGTGAATGGAGGTATGAAATCAAAGCTTATTTTGTGATTATTACGGCCATGTATACTCAATTTTGATTATCATTTTCTAAAGGAAAGTTTTCACAAGAAAACCAATGGACTGACAATTCAGTCGCAAGCTGCTTTCATTCAACACACAGTGCAGCTGCGTGCTCGGGAAGCTCCAACACAGGCACCGCGCACCGCAGGCGTCCGACGCCTGCGGCGCCGGTGTTCGAGCTTGCTGGAGTTACGCTGAAGTGTGTGTGCTGAAGCTGAGCTCGAGTCGAAGAGTTTTGACACTTTGCATCATTATTGCCGCGATTTCAATATAGTTTCGTGTATAGATTTACGAAACCTGAGCTTAGAATTAGTAAAAGTATTACTAATGTCTACGTTTTTAAACGACTGTCTGATTTTCTTATGAAAATTTTACTTTGAAAAATGATTATCGAAATAAATGGTCAGAAATAATCACAATCTAACACAGTTAGGGTCTATTATTATGTTACAGTTCTTGCATCAAATCAATGCATGAAAACTTAGTTATTGAACTAGACAAAATGTTTTTTTTTTTTTTAAATAGGCAATTATGAAGTAGGATGTAGGAAGCCTCAAACCTTAGCCTACTAAACAAATCTCAACAAAGTGTAGGCCTATCCTTTTATGAATTAATGAAAAAGTAGCCCCAGAAAAAAGAGCCTCTGAAAGTTGAAAAAGTAGCCCCCGAAAATTTTCCGAAAATTTGAAATGGAGCCCCAGAAATGAAAAAAATTATTTTTTGCCTGCGCCTCCCTCTAGAATCCCGCAGGTCGTGAGTTGAGTGTATATATAATATAGGCGTGGGGTCCATGGGTTTCAAGGGGTCATAAACCCCCAAAAGCTCAGGGGGTTACGTTCTTCAAAGTGGTGGGGGGGGGGGGGGAGAGATCAGATCGCAGCGAGTTGAGTGTATATATAATATAGGCGTGGGGTCCACGGGTTTCAAGGGGCCATAAACCCCCGAAAGCTTGGGGGTTTTAGGCGTTTAATTAGGGTCAGATGAGCATTTTTTTAATACTTTATTTGTGACACCTGCGGGTCACTAATTGGCGTGGATCAATACGTAGAGTTGCGTAGTGTTGCGTACCACCTACGCTGGCCTACGTTACTATATGATGAGGGACGGAAAGGGGTACGCAAGATGAACAAAAACAATTCAACATGTTTAATTTTTTTCGCGTACTTTAGGCATAGAAACTTGACGCAGAAAGTACGTCTTTTTACGCAACACTACGCTACATGCCTACGCAACAGTACGCTACCCTACGCCAGATCGACAAAGCAGTAAAAGCTTTCAACACAGTAAGCAACCATAAGCAAACCCGTACGCCAGCCTACGCATAACCTACGCAAGGGACTTTTTTCCCATTAATACGCAGCCTAATTTCTGCGTAGCCGGTACGCCACACTTACGCAGGTCCAGTGGCTTAAAGAATAACTACCGGTACAGTTGGATCGTTTTTTTTTTTTTAAATAAGGCCAATTAAAACAAAAACATGTTTAGCGTCCTGTTTTTTCGAAAAAATGGGGAGGAGGCCCTTTTTTTTTTTTTACTTTCAAAATGGCCGCTCCGTACATTTTCCCTGACATTCGGGCTATTTTTCAAGATGGCGGCCGACAATTTTTTTTTTTTTTTTTTAAGTCAGAAATACATTTTAGCAGTGTTTTTCATGTTTTTTTTCTTTCAAAAAATTCAACAAAAAAAAAAAAAAAAAATAGGAGGCGGCCCCCAAAAAGGAAACGGACGGTGACGCTGTTTTTTTTCTTTCAAAAAAAAAAAAAAAAAAAATATATATATATAAATATATAGACAAAAGACCCTATTAAAAAAAAAAAAAAAAAAAAAAAAAAAATAGGAGGCGGCGAAAGTGAGAATATGGATAGGAACAATTGAAGACAATAATCATAATTAACGAAAGTGAAAACGAAATTAAATTATAAATTATCTGCAACAAATTTTAATTACAAATATCTGATTTCACTTTTTTCTTCCAATTTTTAATTTTTATTACATGGTACAGATAAAAAAAAAAAATCAAAACGCTACATTAAACGGCAAAGAAAAGGTTTATATTTTTACAAGTAAAATATAAATAAAAAGAGAAGAAAATGAAAAATAAATAAAAAGTAATCATATACAAGAAAGAGAAATAAAAATGAAAATAAAAGAAGAAAAAAATGTTCCAAAGAAAAAAAAGGGTGTTAAATTATATAAAATCTAACGTAACCTAAATTAACCTTAATTTTGTTTGTATTTAAATCAATATTATTTTCGACAGCGCATATATATCTATTAACATTTTACAGCCCCCCCCCCCCCCCCCAACCCCCTATAATCCCGTGAATTTTTCAATGTGAATACCAACAAGTTAGACTTATGGTGTCCTCAAAATGGCAAATAAAGTTGGGTAGGAAACTTATGGTTTCCTCTAATTTGCAAATACAGTTCTTGGTGGTTTTAATTTACATATCTATTTACACCCTCCCCCCCCCCCCCTTAGGTATTCCGCGGGTCCTGCTTCTATTACAGTAATTTTCTTTTTTTTAAATCAGAAATACATTTTAGCAGTGCTTTTCATGTTTTGTTTTCTTTCAAAAAATCCAAAAAAAAATCCAAAATAAAAAAAAAAGAAAAAAAGAAAAAAAATAGGAGGCGGCCCCCAAAAAGAAAGCGGACGGGGACGCTGTTTTATTTTCTTTAAAAAAAAAAAAAATCAAAAAATAAATAAATAGGAGGCGGCCCCCAAAAAGGAAGCGGGCGGGGACGCTAAACAAGTTTATTTTTTAATGGCTTGAATGGCAAATAAAGTTCCTGGTGGTTTTAATTTAGACAGTCTCTATATATCTATTTACACCCCCCCGCCCCCCTCTAGAATCCCGCGGATTTCCGCGGGTCCAGCTAGTGTTACATTATAAAGCCTGTAATATTCTATGCCTTAATGTACATGCACATCGTGTATTTACATGTAAGTGTATTCCTATTTACAAATCCAAACAAATTCTAGGAATCTTCAATGTACAGTATCAATCCTCTACTAAATGATGCAAAGGCAAAGTAGGTTGAACAGCATTTGGGACAAAAGCCTTGCAAAATCTCAAGATAATCTAGGCTACATGAGTATGGCTTGCATCATGCATGTTACACAGAGAATACAGTAAGATTCCTCATTTAGGAAATCTTAAGTTATCAAAATATATATGTTTCTGAATAAACTCTTCCAGCAATTTTTTCCTTGTGATTTTGTGAGGCATGACATTAAAGTACCGTAATTAACGTTGTATAAACCGCCCTCGTGTATTAACCGCACCCCCCCTTTTTTTTTTTTTGCCGACATTTTTGTTTGTGTATGTAAGATCATTGATGTAAATTTAAAAAAACAGTAGAGGACCTAGGATAGGACCTTGTGGTACACCATGTAATAGAAGAAAAATTGGAGGAATTATTATTATAAGGCTACATTGTACATATTGAGATCTATCACAAAGATTAATTTCAAACCAAGATGACAGACAAATTTGAGTGTTGTTTTAGTTTCCGAGTGGTGAGTCAACACACCGATTACTGAGCAGGGATAGCGCCATAAATCGAAACTTAAAATTTTTTTTTTTTTTTTTTTTGGTGTACCGTGTATAAACCGCACCCCCGACTTTGAATTTTTTTTCCGGCGGCAAAAAGGTGCGGTTTATACACCGTTAGTTACGGTATGTAGAAATGAATTTAAAGGAAAGAATCTTTCATGGTTGAAATAGCCACAAGTGTACAGGTACATGTATTAACTTACAGTGTAACTCAAAAGAGAAGATTTTTCTCGATGAAGTACATGTATAAAGAAAGAGCTCCCAACCACCCATGAATATCCCAACATGTAAATTCATTGGAGTTCAACACATTATGTACATGTATCTTTAATCTATTTCTTTTTCTTTTTTAAATCACACACTTGCGCACGATGTCTTTAAACCTGTCCCTTGCAAATTGCTTACATGTACAAGGAGCCATGAGCATCACCTACAGATTGTATAAAGATTATCAACTAAGAGATTTGTGTAGCCATGGCAACAGAATGTAAACAAAAACAGTACCAACAACAGCAAAAGTAACCTGAGAACCTGGATGTATTTGATAGGTTGCTATTAATAACTTGGCACAAGATGACTAGTATGACCACCCAAATTGTTTAGGTACAAGAAGATTTAATTTAAAGGGACATTTCTAGTACAGCATTCTCTTTAAAAATGTCAATAAAATTCCAGATTGTTGAGCCCCCCCCCCCCCCCTCCCCACACAAAATAAAAAGATATATTTTTTTATATCACTAAATTTACACATCAAGTTTGCTTCTAATGCACATACATGTGGATCTATTGTGTACAACGTAAAACATATTGTGTTTGCCTCCTCATGCCTCAAGAGACTTCATGAATGCATGAACAAAATAACTTTGGGTTAGGCCTAAATTATTACATCATAAACATGTTGAATTAGTTTTGGTTACAATTTGGGGGGGGGGGGGCCCCAGGCACCAGGTGGGAATGAGGGCTGAGGCAAGGGAAGATACGTAAATTGTACACATGGAATTCACCGTAACGGTTTACATGAATATCTTACTAGCATGTACATGTATACATAATAGTATAACATGAAACAGAAAAACTCACTTCTTGGAAATTGCTTCTATGAACAATATCATGTATTCATCACACGGTTACTGTATAGCCATGAGTTTTCACAAAAATAATAATTCCATTTAATTACTGCCAATTAGTACGGCAGGTGTGGGTTTTCCTTTAAAGATCGAGACTGGTAATTCCCCCTCCCAACCAAGACTATTCTACTGTGGCTAGGCCTGCCTGTCCACACTCAGGCGGATATT
This sequence comes from Strongylocentrotus droebachiensis, assembly GCA_035222895.1. Lineage (NCBI taxonomy): Eukaryota > Metazoa > Echinodermata > Echinoidea > Camarodonta > Strongylocentrotidae > Strongylocentrotus > Strongylocentrotus droebachiensis. Next base: position 123,121 of record JAVYIG010006110.1, read on the forward strand.
CCCCATTTGTCACACCTACTGAACTGAGTTATAGACTAATGAATGGTTCCTGTTCTTAATTCCATGAGTGCTGTAGAAGCACTAAGTAGCCATAGGCGCGTCTTCATCATCTCGAGATTGCCAAATATCCAGCTATTTGAACTATCCAATCGCAAACTATTCAGCTAATTTGCGTCTTTATCAGACCGAAGTAGCAATTAGCGGGATATTTGGTCAGGATTGTCATCCCGAGATATCTTGGGATAGTTTGCAAAATATCCCACTATTTGGCAAAATATCCAGCTATTTGTCCCGTGCGTCTTCACTAGACCGAAGATTCGCAATACGCGCTAAAGCTGAGCAAAATATCTCAAGCTAATTTCTCAAGGTCGAGTTCCCATCGAGTTTCAAGTTTTGAGGTTGAATCTCGAGATAGTGAAGACGCGATGTGTTACTTCGGGATTATTTCCCAAATCAGAAATAGCAGGCTATTTGGCAATCTCGAGATGATGAAGACGCGCCTCATGAAAGACATGCCCAAGGCTTGCCAGGTGGGATGTTTATGAACCTGAGGGATTCCAAGTTTTCAACCCCTCACAGACTATCCCATTTTATTGAAAAGTATCCTTCCATACCATGTGACATTTCAAAATCATACACAACAAATAACTTCAATGCCATTTCGTTCAAATCACTGAAAATGAAACAGTAATACTGTTTGTCAGAAACTGAAAGGCATTTAAAGGGAACATACACTGTAGCCTACAACCTGAAAATAAGACTTTGTGTGTATAGAATATGTACATTTAGTATGTACAGTACATTGTAAAAAAATAAGCACCCACCCCCCCCCCCCAACAAAAATAATAATAATAATACATAATAATAATAATTTTTGTTAAATATATAATTTGGAAAATGTATTGAAACTTCTCATTATAAATATTACAACAGAAGGAACATCTTGTCCAGTATAGC